>ML356261.1:0-10931 GCA_005239505.1 Nicotiana paniculata | reverse complement strand
AAAAAAGAAGAAGGAGATACCCATTTCTTTTCTAAACAGTTTTGGCCGAAAAACTTGGGGGTCACTGGACCTTGGCCGGACTCCGTCGGGTTTGAAAAATGACTCAAACCCACAGAAATCAATAGCTTTCATTGAGAGCTATCGATCTGTGTAAGTTAGAGCCATTAAGAATCTTCGAATTGGCCAATAGAGGAACTAGGGTTTATGGGTTCCTACATCTGGAATTACTCATAACTGGATGGTTATTTGGGGAAATTGATAGTGGGAGGTGATTGTGGGAAGGGTGAGGATCATCTGGTGCGAGTTTTGGGTTGTTTGGAGAAGCTCCGCCGCCGGAGGCGATTTCCGGTCGGCGGAGGAAGGCGGCTAGGGTTTGGTTTTCTTAGAGAGGATAGAGACGGTGGGGAAAGGGGGGGTGTGATACTTTGAACTGAACTGGGGTAGGGAGGGTGTTTGAAACAGTTAAATACTTATTAGGGGTTAGTTCCTGACCGTTGGATCAAAATTATCCAACGGCTGAGGTGAATGGAAAGTTAAACGGCGTCGTTTGGGTAGTGTAAGGGCAGGCCGGGTTGGCTATGGGTTTTGGGCCTGGGTTGTCTGGGTATATGGGGATTGGGCCTGGGTACTTCTTTGCCCAGGTCCGATTTTTTTTTACTTCTTTGATTAATTAAACTAATTAATCTAATTAGGTTATAATCTAATTTAATCCAAAAATATAGTAACTAATCTTGATCTACTTTTCATTTGTTTACGGATTAATCAAGAATAAAATGACCAATTTTATATCCTTAATTAATCTATAATTTAATGAATAAAGATGATTAGTTTTAGTAATTAATTATTAAAATACATTACATTAAATAACCATTGCTCGTCTATTATTCAGTTAATTATAACTTTATAATTCTTTGATAATAGTGATGCAATTTTGAACAAATTTAAAAAGATGAATTATGTATATGCCCAAAAATACAAATCTTTCACAATTAATCACTGATAATCAACAAAATCTATGAAATTAATTTATTTATCGAATTTTGTAGGGGCCTTTGGTAGGCGAAAAATCACATGCTCACAACCACTACCAAAGAAATCTGGGATACCTTGCAAGTAGCCCATGAAGGAACACCTCAGGTAAAAAGATCAAGAGGTACTCTTTTATACTCACAGTATGAAAACTTCACTGTGAAAGAAGGAGAGACAATCCAAGAACACAAGGTTCAAAACTTTGACAAATGAACTTAAGTCTCTTGGTAGAGTCATTCTTGAAGAGGACATGATAGAGAAGATCCTGACAAGGGTCTTACCAATCTCCTGGGAAAGCAAAATCACTACTATCCAGGAATCCAAAAATATGGCAACCCTCAGATTGGATGAACTAATTGGAAACCTTAATGCCTGTGAACTTAGAAGGCAGACAATGAAGATGGATGGTCCAAAAAAAGAGAGGAGTGTAGCACTGAGAATCACTGAGGGAGTAGATCTTAAGGAAGATGAGATGGCCATGATTACAAAATAATTCATAAACTTTCTAATAAGGAAGAATGGCATCTCTAGAGGAGGAAATTAGAACAAAGAAAAAGCTCCAGAAAGGCCAACCAACGAGGGATGCTACAAGTGTAGAAAGACTGACCACCTTATCAAGAACTGTCCTCAGTGGGAAGTGAAATGGAAAAAAGAGAGATATGAAAGAAGGAACATGAAGAAGGAACTTGTCCAACCCAATAAAACCACAACAAAAGTTCTGGTTGCTGCTTGGGGGGAAAGTTCAGATGAAGAATCAGAAGATGGTGAGAATGAAGAACAGGCGCTCATGGAAATTGGAGAATCCAATGAGGAATCACATGAATAACCAGAGATAAGTATCTCCCATCTTAAAAATAAAATAAAGTTCCTATCTAAGTAAAAACTCTCTGAGTTGCTACTTGATTTCATGGATGATTCCGAAGAAACAACCAAAGAGAAAGAACAACTCTTTAAAGAATGTGAAATGCTAAAAGCAAAATGCATGAACCTGTAAATCAGAGTAAGTGAATCTGAAAAGAAAAACATTGTCTTTCTGAACCAGGTTCATCCACTTGAAACTGAGATTCTAGAACTAAAATCTGAAAACNGCTAGGATCCAGTAAAAAGGTTGTTGATCATTCTCATATCATGTTAGAAGAAAATGTGGGAAAACTAAAAGATAAGATGTATGCCAAGGATGAACACATAAGAACTCTTAAAGAAGAACTTGGCAAAGTCAAACATGAATTAGATCGAACTTGTAAATGGAATAAATCCTCTGATGCCTTGACATGGCTTCAAGAGAATCATAGTAGCAATTAGGGAGGGCTTGGTTTTGGGAGTCAATTTCCCAAGTGGGATCCCAAAATCAAGTATCTCACTCTCCCTGAGAATAAAATCTGCACCCACTGTGGTAAGACTAGCCACTAAAAAATTAAGTGTACTGCAAAAGAGCAGGCCAGCCGAAGAAATGAGAGTTTTGTTAAAAAGAAAAACTAGCTACCAAATTGGGCCAGAAAAAGCTTGATTCATCCATTCTCTCATAGAAAAGGACCCAAACTAGTTTGGATTCTTAAAACTAACCCCTGATTTCTTTTTGTAGGTTCAAGTGAGAGGAGGCAGCCAAATTTGGTATTTGGATAGTGGCTGCTCAAAGTATATGACAGGGAACAAGGAACAGTTCCTTTCACTTGAAAACCTCAAAGGAGGAAATGTCTCCTTTGGAAATGGAAAGAAAGGTGAAATTGTTGGGTTGGTAATGTAGGTAAGTATGACACACGTTCCATTGAATATGTGTGCCTTATATATGGCTTGAAATATAGCCTGATCAGTGTGTCACAACTATGTGACAGAGGTAACCTGGTTGCCTTTACTTCGGCAAGATGTTTTGTATTAACCTGCTTATTGACAAGATTGTTTTGCAGGGAAAAAGAATGAATAACATCTATGTCATAGACTTGTCCACACTGTTTGAAAATGAACTCACTTGCCTAAGCGTGTTAAACAGTGATCCCCTCATGTGGCACAAAAGACTTGGTCATGCAAGTCTAAATCAGCTAAACAATCTAGTCTCTAAAGACTTAGTGGTATGGCTTCCTAACATTAAGTTCAAGGAAGACAAAGTTTGTGAGGCATGTGCAAGGGGGAAGCAGGTAAGATCTTCTTTCAAAAGTAAGAAACTGGTCAGTACCACCAGGACATTGGAACTGGTTCATATAAACCTATGTGGTCCTATGAGAACTCTGAGCAGAGGTGGTAAGAAATATGTAATGGTGCTAGTTGATGACTATCCAAGGTTCACTTGGACCTTATTTCTGACATCAAAGGATGAAGCATTTGATATGTTCACCTCATTTGTTAAGAAAACTCAAAACCAATTAGGAAATCAACTAGCATCAATAAGATCTGATCATGGTACTGAATTTGAGAATGCAAAGTTTGCTGAGTTCTATGATGAACATGGTATCAATCACAATTTTCTACCCCTAGAACCCCACAGCAAAATGGAGTTGATGAAAGAAAGAATAGAACTCTTGAAAATATGGCAAGAACCATGCTTCGTTCTTGCAAACTACCTCATAGCTTCTAGGCAGAAGCAATAAACATTGCATGCTACATAATAAATATATGCATGACCAGGCCTCTGGTAGAGAAAACTCCTTATGAATTACTTAAAGGGAGAAAGCCAAATATATCCCACCTTAGGGCTTTTGGATACAAGTGCTTTGTGCACAATAATGGAAAAGATTCCCTAGGAAAATTGAACACCACACAAATCATCCCCCCTCCCTCTTATGTGGTATTGAAGTATAAAACATCATTATGTGGCTCGTTGTTTGAATTGCCAACAGGTGAAATATGAGCATCAGAGACCTGGAGGTTTACTTCAGCAGATAGATATTTCTTAGTGGAAGTGGGAGAGAATTACTATGGACTTCGTTGTTGGACTCCCACGCACTCAGAGGAAGTTCGACGCCGTTTGAGTTATTGTGGATAGGCTGATTCAATCAGCATATTTCATTCCAGTGGCAAATACTTATACTTCGAAGTGGCTGACAGAGATTTATATTCGAGAGATTGTTCGCCTTCACGGTGTGCCCGTATCTATCATTTCTGATCGAGGTACGCAGTTTACCTCGTACTTTTGGAGGGCAGTTCAGCGTGAGTTGGGTACCCGAGTTGAGCTGAGCACCACATTTCATCCTCAGATGGACGGGCAGTCCGAGCATATTATTCAGATTATAAATGATATGCTCCGCTCTTGTGTTATTGACTTTAGAGGTTCTTGGGGTCAATTCTTGCCGTTAGCGGAATTCGCTTATAATAATAGTTATCAGTTGAGCATTCAGATGGCTCCTTATGAAGCATTATATGGTAGGCGGTGTGGATCGCTAGTTGGGTGGTTTGAGCCGGGAGAGGCTCCATTATTGGGTACAGACATAGTTCAGGAGGCTTTAGATAAGGTCAAGATTATACAGGATCGGCTTCGTGCAGCTCAGTCCAGGCAAAAGAGGTATGCCGACCGTAAGGTTTGTGATGTGGCATTCATGGTTGGAGAGAGAGTATTGCTTCGTGTATCACCCATGAAGGGTGTCATGAGATTTGGGAAAAAGGGCAAGTTGAGCCCTAGGTATATCGGGCCATTTGACATTCTTGATAGAGTGGGGGAGGTAGCTTATATACTTGCGTTGCCTCCATGGTTATCCTCCCTTCATCCGGTATTTCATGTATCTATGCTCCGAAAATATCATGGTGACCTGTCCCACATGTTAGATTTCAGCTCTGTCCAATTGGACAAAGACTTGACTTATGAGGAGAAGTCGGTAGCCATTTTAGACTGGCAGGTTCGTCAATTGAGGTCTAAGAGTTATCCTTCATTTTGAGTGCAGTGGAAAGGTCAGCCCATTGAGGAAGCTACTTGGGAGTCCGAGTCGGTCATGCAAAGTAAATATCCACACTTGTTTTCCAATTCAGGTAATTTTCTATGTCCGTTCAAGGGCGAACATTTGTTTTAGAGGTTGAGATTATGATGACCCAAGGGGTCATTTTATGAATTAAGACTCCGTTCAAGGATTATTAGCAATAAAAATATTTAATTTTAATTACGTCGATTTGCATCCGCAGTCCGGGCGGGAAACCGGAAAGCTTTTATGTGAAAAATATGAGAAATAGTAAATTCTAGAGTTGAAATTTTATTATAGTTGACTTTTGTCAACATTTTGAGTAAATGGACCCGGATCTGTGTCCCGACAATCTCGGGAGGTCCGCAGTAAAATATGGGACCTGGGCGTATGCCCGGAATTGAATTCCGAGGTCCCAAGCCTTAGAAATCAATTTTTGAAAGAAATTATTTTGCAGAATTATTAATGAAACAAAGAAAAGAATTAATGTTTGAAACCATTGGTATCGGACCCGTATTTTGGTTCCGGAGCCCGGTACAGATATTTTATAGTATTTAACTACTATCTGTGAAATTTGGTGAGAATCAGAGTTCATTTGACGTGATTCAGACGTCCGGTTGAGAAATAGTAAACTTTAAGTATTCTTGAGAGAAATGATGAGTTTTGAGGTTAAATTCATAGTTTTATATGTTATTTTCATGATTTGACCGCATGAGCAACTCTGTATGATATTTTTAGACTTGCGTGCATGTTTGGTTTAGAGCCCCGAGGGCTCGGGTGAGTTTCGGATAGGCCACAGGGTGTTTTACACTTATTAAAATCTGCTGGTTTTCTGTTTCTGGTGCTCAAGTATTTTGTTCATCGTGTTCGCGTTACCCCAGTCGCAAACGCGTAGAGTAAATTAGTCGGGGCCCTTTTTGTTCTATGCGAATGCGGGACCCTTGACGCGAACGCGGTGGGCTGGGGGGAGACCCTACGCGAACGCGGTCGGGCTCTCGCGAATGCACTGCTTACTAGGCCAGCGGGAGGGGAGCCTGGTTGTGCTATGAGAATGCGGCCCAGTGTCACGAACGCGAAGTCATCCTTGGCCAGGGCACTATACGAAAGCGGGCAGGCCCACGCGAACGCAATGAAGGTCTGTCGAGCTATATTACAACACTGTTAAACATGGACAAAACCTTCTTTTCAAATATGTTTCGAACTACCAAGCCCTAAGGACGATTTTCTTCACAAAAATTCATCCCCAAAGTGTTGGTAAACAATTCTAAACTTATCTCTTTCAATTACCCAATGATTTTCATCACTTTTCAATCAAAAATCAAGAATTTTTATGGTAAAAGTTGAGGGTTTAGGTAGGATTAGGAAATTTTGTAAAAATCAAATTTTGACCTTGAATTGGGGTCGGATTTCGAACTAGTTGCAATATTAGGGCTCATGGGTGAATGGGTAAACGTAATTTGGTTCGAACCTCGAGTTTGGACTAAGCGGGCCCGGGGTCAGGTTTTAACTTTTTTGAGAAAACGTAGGAAACCCATAATTTTTCAGTAAAATAGGTTCCTTTAGCGTTAATTAATGATATTAAACTAATTATGATTAGATTCGAGTGTGTTGGATGTGAATTCGAAAGGAGAAGCGGTAATTGAGCAGTGAGTGGCCTGCGGAATTGAGGTAAGTGTTGTGTCTAACCGTAGGTTGAGGGAATAGGTATTGTATGACTACTTGTTACCTGTTTGTTTGTTAAATCTAATGTATAGGTGAGGTGACGAGTACCTATACGTTGTGTTCAGTTCATACCATGCGAGTAAATGTTATTTCTTGTTATTCTAGTTGTCTTAAAGCCCATCATCTGTGATTATTGTTGTTAGTGAAATGTTGAGAACATTGAGTTGAGATTGAAATGATAAATGATGATAGTAACCATGATGAAATATTTATTTCTTATGAAATTCCTTTGAAAACATTGAGTTGAGATTGAAATATTAAATGGTGATAGAAATTATGATGAAATATTGTTTCTCGTGAAATCCCTTTTTATGTTATTTATGATTTGATGAGATTGTGAGAAAGAGTGTAAAGCACGAAGGGTGATGCCGTGCATGACTTAATTATATTGTGAGGAAGAGTTAACAACACGAAGGGTGATGCCGTTCACGATTTATTTATAAGAGAAGAAAGAGAGTAAAGCACGAAGAGTGATGTCGTGCAATTCTTAATTATAATCTGGTGAGGATGAGCGTAAAAGCACAAAGGGTAATGACGTGTATTCTATTTATTATTTGGTGAGGCTGAGAGTAAAAGAACGAAGGGTGATGTCATGCAAGTTTACTTTCTATCTTTGATTGCTAAAATTATTGTTGACCACTATCTGTGTTTGTCTGATTGTTTTTCTCATTCCTTATGTTGAACATTCCCTATCACATGCTCCCTTCCCATTAATTATTGTTTATATACATTGATTGCTATTATTTCCTTTTAGCATGATTTCGAGGTCCAGGTTTTATGTGGTGTCTCGTCCTAGCCTCGTCACTACTTTGCCGAGGTTAGGCTCAGCATTTACTCAGTACATGGGTTTGGTTGTACTGATACTGCACTCTGCACTCTTTTGTGCAGATCCAGGTACTGACCTGAGTTAGGAGATATCAGTAGCTGCGCATTTTTTTCGGAGACATGAGGTAGATTTGCTGGCGTCCGCAGACTCCTGGAGTCTTCTCCTATTCACTTAGATACTGTTTTTATTTCATTCGAAACAGATACATTATTTCTTTCAACCCATTTAATTGTAGTATTCGTTAGTAGTTCGTGAATTGTGACACCAGACCCTGAGGTAGTTTCATAGTTATGTATTTAGTTTGTGGTTCATTTTATTTATTTGTTTATCCGTTTATTTTTTTGGAATGCTAATCATCGTAAATCATTAGATTTAATCTATTCTAAATTTATTTTTATTGCGTTTAAATAAGTAACCAAAGGAATAATAGCTAATCGAATTCTAACATCGGCTTGCCTATCAAGTATTGTGTTAGGCGCCATCAGGATCACGTGGTTGGGGAATTTAGGCCGTGACATATTAATTTATGGTCTTATAATCTTCTAGCAATAAGTGCATCCACTCACGACGAGCTCTTGGCAATACCGTGGCCTTTAGGAGGTCATATCGTTCCTTCAAACTATTCCATAACTGAAATGGATCTTTCAAGATTAAATATTCACTTTTTAACCCTTCATCGGAATGATGGCGAAAGAAAATTATGGCTTTCGCCTTATCCTGACTTGATGCTTTATTTCCTTCTTTAATAGTGTCACCAAGACCTTTAGCGTCAAGGTGAATTTCAACATCAAGTACCTATGGCAAAGAGTTATTCCTAGAGATATCAAGTTCCACAAATTCAAGCTTTGATAAATTCGACATAGTAAAACTATCACAAAAAATAATTAAATTAAAAAAAATATCAAAATCTATCATTTTGTGACAGGTAGTAAAACCCGAAATGCAATATGGATATAGAAAAGAAAAATATAGGTTGACATATATAAGGTGAAGAAAGCATGTGAATAACCATGAAATACAAAACACTGAAAAGATATTGTATATCATTCAGGGCATATTCACCAATTAGTTTTAATAGATATTATTTACTGTTTAATAGTAAGAATTGGTATATGTAGTACATTTCTTTATGATGCATAAGCCAGAATCATGATTGCATGAGAATAAAATCGCTACAAATATAATTCTAACGAACATGTTGACTTTAAATTAAAGAGAACATATAATAGACGGCGTATGCTACATCTTTAATTACTTTTAAAAAAATATATAAAGTCAGACTGAAACTTAGTTGAACACATATTTAATAATGAGTCTAGAATGAGATTAAGGCCTCTTGTTTCTTTATATAGTTTATAGATGGAATTCGGTAAAATATTACATATGAGAAATCATTTAACTAAAGACACATGAATTATTATTATAAATTACATCTTATTATGTAGGTGAAACTACTTTAAGCATGATCACCGGAGATAACTCAAACATAAAGAAGATTTCACATACAAACATGCATAGCAGCAATACTAGAATATGTTTAGAAGAAATGTACCTTATTCAGAAAAAAAGATAAAAGTAAACACAACCTAGAGATAATAAATTTTGTTAGAATTTTGTGCTGATAACGTGTTAAAAAATGAGAGCAAAATAGAACAATATAGTAATAGAGACAAAATGTATAGAAGGAGAATGTAGAAGTTATCTTATTCAAATGTGTTTCTTGTGTGTTCTTCCATGGGCAAAAAATGTCCTATTTATTCTATACAAGATACACCCAAAACTCACTAGATACATCCTAAAAATTAATAGGTGTATCTATCAAAGTAGTACATTGTATAGAATGTTTGGATAGATTAAATGAACATCCATATACATTCACTTTATTTATAACAGATCTGGTTTAAATGGGGGCCCAAAAAATGCTATCTTTTCACCCCCTCCCCCCCTCAGGTGATATAATTACGCCAAATAGAGCTTTTTGGAACAACAATTTATATTTTGACCCCGTGAAATTTTTTTGGACAAAATAGTCTCAATGCTAGAATTTTGAAGCCGATGCTAGGATTTTCCCATATGAATAATTCTGACGATTATCAAATTTTGTGGCAAATTCCGGTGACCACCGTATAAAATTTTTTGATGATTGCCGTATTTTTGCAAATCTTGATAGATCACTATATGAAAATTTCTGGTGATTATCATATTTTTTTACCAAATCTAGTGATCACCATTTGGATATTATTTATGATTACCATATTTTGTAGCAATTCATGGTGATCACCATATCTTTTGTAATCTTGTTTGGCACATTACTTAGATATTATAAAGAAACAACGTAATTTAAAAAGTATCTACACTTACTGAATTAACAATACACACACAATAACTTTCCAATTCGTTTTACTTTATTCTATCTTTTGTTAATTATATAACCATAACATTGCATGTCCTTTGCTATCTTCATTGATTGTTTATAAATTATGATTACAATTTTCCTCCATTAAAAAAGATTCTATTAACGATGACAAACAAACTAATTAGGTGAGATGCATCAACCGAATTTGCTCCATTTTGCTCAGTTGGGGAGCGAAAGTACTCTCGCGCGGTGGGGTATTTCGAATCTCGATCAAATAGCGTAGCACGGGACCGCGCATTAATGGTTTCCAATTTATTATCTTCATAATTAGAAAGCAAGCTATATTTTACACAAGAATTTAGATATTACAATAACATAAAAGCTAACACCACTATTAAAAGGGAGGTATAATTATTATAACTGCATAAGAAGTCTTTCTGTTTAGAGATTGTGATAACCAGCCTAATACTAAACTAGTCTTTCAGAGCAAAAATGCTATCAATATTTAACTATTTTATCTTTCTTCTACCTAAGCCATCAAAGACAATAAAATGCAGCTGCAAATATTATTCGACCAAGTCTTATGGATAAGCTTTGACGAATTGAATCTGTAACGATCCGATCGGTCGTTTTGAGAATTTAAGTCTCGTTCGCCGGCTTAAGGTCTTGAGAAGCTTTGTATTATGTGTATTGACGTGTGTGTATGGTCGAGTTCAGTTACCGGATGATTCGGAGTCAAATCATAAGAAGGATTCTAGTTTTGGAAACTTAAGCGGTAAGAGTTGACCGAAATTTGACTTTTGCGTAAATGGCTCCTGAATAAATTTTGAATGATTTCAACAATTTCGTATGGTAATTTCAGAGCTTAGGCTTGCGTCCGAATTTGGATTTGGAGGTCCGTAGGATAATTTGAAGCATTCCAGCCAAAGTTGGAAAAGTTAAAGTTTGGAAGGTGGAGAGGTTTGACCAAGAGTTGACCTTGGTGATATCAGGGTCGGAATACGATTCCTAAAGTTGGAACAACTCTGTTATGTCATTTGGGATTGGCCTGCTAATCACGCTCAACTATGTCTTATATAAAGACTAAACGGGCGCTGCAAATATAATTTGGGGTATT
>ML356260.1:20416-35346 GCA_005239505.1 Nicotiana paniculata | reverse complement strand
TTAACATAGCAAGAATTTCATCCTTCAATAGGTTCCATCAAAACCCTAGATAACAAATTAGCTGTTCATAATAGTATGTAAAAATACAATACCATAAGTCATAAACAATAATGAAAAATAGGAAGAGGAAGGAAAAACTCGTAGAATAATTCCCCGCCTTGCTCCTATTGTGTCTCTGCCTCCTTAGGTCGAATCTGTGTCAAAAGTATGTCCAACCTGTCCAATCTACCATTTTTCCATGTATATATACCAAGTAGGGTCGGTGCCAAAAAATTATACCTTCTCCTACACGAAAAGGGATGATTTTCCAGGCCTGGAGTAGCGCGGTCGTGCTAGTGGCTGCGCATATCGAAACGTTTCTGCCCCATTTGCGCGTCAGGTCCGCGGTCTCGGTTTTGACCGCGTTTTTCACCATGTTAGGTTTGTAATTTGGGAAAACATAAAACATGAAAGTTGTAGATCTTTGAGTTAGATTTCTAACCATATAATATATAGCGAAAATAGAGTTCGGAGAAAAGAGTTATGTCTATTTTACTAGACAGTGCACAATATGTCTCCTCGAGTATTCGTTTGTTCTTAAGTATCAAATTTGACCCCCAAACACGATCCCGACTTAATTCCTTGGGGTTTTACTCAAACTTCAAAGCTCAAAATCACTTGAATTCATCACATAATATCTATATAGCTCGAAATCACTCCTACAAGGCATAAAACACACAATTAGTGGAAAACAATAGCGATTAAAGCTCAAACTCAATTGAAGTACAGTAAACTAGAGTGCAATAAGAGACTAAAATACGCAATTATAGCCTATCATCAGCGGTCCACAACAAGAGAATCTCCCACAGGAGTAGATACATAAACATGGGAACTCAAAGAATCCCGAGATACCCCCAAACATTGAGCAAAATAAGAAGACACATATGAATACGTAGAGTCTGGGTCAAATACCGATGCATCTCTATGATAGACTGGGACAATACTTGTGATGGAAGAATTTAAAGAAACTGCCTCTGAACGAGCTGGAAGGGCATAATATCTGGATTGTCCTCCCCCTCTAGGGCGACCTCGACCTCCCCGACCTCCACCTCGAGCTTCCTGAGTAGGTGGGGTGGCAACTATGGCTGGAAGAATGGCCGGAAGGACCTGGTGGAGCACGTGGTGGCTGAGAAGTCTGTGGAGGTGCATCCCTCCTGAATCTGGGGCAATCCCTTACCATACGACGAGTATCACCACACTCACATTAACCCCTCGAAGGAGGCGGCAGCGGTGACTAGATCGGGCCAGGTCTGTTGGACTGGCTGCTAATAGTACCTCGAGCAGGAAGCACACTAGATACTGGCGGTGCATAATAAGGCTCCTGAGGTCTAGGAGGAGCTGGAACACCTTTGGCTGCTGGAAGAGCTGAATGAATAGGGCGACTCATAAAACCCCTACCATGGCGCGCTACTGGCGCACCTAGTCTCTCGAGACCTCTTGGCCTCTCTCTCCTCTCTGTCCCGGGAAAATATGCCCTCCACTCTCCTAGCAATACTCACGACCTGCTGATAAGTGATATCCATCTCTAGCTCCCTGGACATACTGGTCTGAATACTGGGGTGGAGTCCCTCAATGAAGCGACAAAACCTCTCTCTGACTGTAGCAACCAAAGCCGGTGCATGTCAAGACAACTCACTGAAACTGACTGCATACTCCGACACAGTCATATAACCCTGGCGCAGCTGCTCAAACTCTGCACACCAAGCATTCATGAGGCTTTGAGGGACATACTCACGCAAGAACATATCCGAGAACTGAGTCCAAGTGAGTGAGGCTGCCTCGTCGGGACTACTCAACTCATAGGCATGCCACCACTGATATGTCTCCCCCCACCTAGAAAGAGATGAAAGAAACCCCACCCATCTCTGCTATGCCCATAGTGCGGAGGATACGATGAAACTCCTCAAGAAAACCATGAGCATCCTCTGAAGCTAATCCGATAAAAGTGGGTGGGTGGTACTTCTTGTACCTCTCAAGTTTGAGCTACTTTGCCTCAAAAACAGCTTCCCTGGTCTCATGTTGAATCAGAGCCATTGGGAGCATAGGGATAAAATCTGGGGTCTGATCAACCTGGACCCTCTACTCAGGAGTACGGGATGCGGGGGTCTGTGCCCCTCCCCCGGCCTGAGATGTGGCGGGAGCTATCGGAATCAGTCCAACCTGAGATAAAGTGCTGAACATGCTCATGAACTGAGCCAAAGTCTCCTGGAGGGCTGGAGTAGCAATAGAAACCTCCGATGCCGCCCCTCCAGCTGGAGCTGCTGGGGGCTCCTCTGTCGCAGCTCGCGCCGGTGTTCTGGCCGCACCGCATGGTCGTCCTCTACCCCGACCCTAGCCTTTGGCGACTCTGGTAGGGGGCTCGGGTGCCTGATCATCGGATCTCCCGATGCGGGTCCTCACCATCTGTGAGAAGAATAGAATAGAAAATTTTAAAATTTTTGATGTCAATAACTCACACGACAAGGAGATCAAAGAAGTACAATTGTTTCTTAACAGTTCTATAGCCTCCGGAAGATAAGTACGAACGTCTCCGCACCGATCTGTGAGACTCTAATAAACTGGCTTGTGACTCATGATGCCCAAGAACCTAGTTCTCTGATACCAACTTTTCACGACCCATTTTCCCTCTCCGAAAAGACGTCGCGACGGCACCTAGTCGCTACGACTAGGTAAGCCTATTAACATTGAAATAACCAAAAATAAAGAATATAAAGGAAACAACTAAGCATCAGAATGGATATATAAAGGTAAAATGCCACTCGACATATACAAGTAAAACCAATTTATACACAACACTTCCCAAAAACTGGAACCGTGAGTCATAAGCTCTACGAAATCTTTCTAACAGTGTGTTATACAAGAGTCTAAGAAGTACAAGAGGGAAACAAAGTAAAAGATAGAGGGGGACTCCGAGGATCTGCGGACGCGTGAAGATATACCTTGAAGTCTCTGGTGGCTGCTAGTGCGGGACTAATAATGATATGGACAAGAGGTACCTGGATCTGCACACAAAAACATGTGCAGGAAGGGCGTGTATACACCACAATGGTACCTAGTAATGCCAAGCCTAACCTCGGTCGAGTAATGACGAGGCCAGGTCAGGTCCCTACAGGTATAAATATAATGAAATAAGACAGAAATAAATATATTGCAGTAAAAACAATTACGGAAATCTACAGGAATAGAAGTCAAAGAAAGCCCTCAGCTCAGAACACAGTAATAACAACATGGGGATCTCCCGGGATACCGTCCCGTAGTCCCAAACATAAATGTGCAGAGGGATCTCCCGGAATACGGTTCCATAGTCCCAAAGTAAATATGCAGTACACGGGGATCTCCCGGAATACCGTTCCGTAGTCCCAAAGTAAATATGCAGTGCCGGGGGATCTCCCAGAATACTGTTTTGTAGTGCCAAAGTAAATATGCAGTACAGGGGGATCTCCCGGTGCGCCATCCCGTAGTCCCAAAATAAATATACAGCTCAACCAATAAACACAACAGTTACAGCAAGAAACCTACAGTTTAGGCTATGTTCGAACGAAGTAGAACAGGAATTTTACTAGACATGTTGTGCATAGTTCAAATAGACAGTCAAAACATGTAGGCATACTTCTTTAATCTAAACAAGGTAGTCACATATGCTAGTATAGGTCAAACAAGGAGAAAACATATATGATTTACTGAAAAATGGAGTCTTACAACAATAGCCCGTGTACGTACTCGTCACCTCATGTACACGGCGCTCATATATCAAACAGTACAAATTCCTAACCCACACAAGGTTAGGCAAGCCACTTACCTCGAACCAAGCTCAAATCAATCCGAAATCACGATCTTGCCACGAGTATCCAACTCCGAGTGGCCCAAATCTAATCAAATCAATTACATAACGTAAATATAGCTACAAGTAACTAATCTAGTTAATGAAATCAAGGCTAAGGCAAGAAAATAAGGAAACACCCAAAAAGCCTCCCCAGGCCGACATCTCAGAAATGGGTAAAATTTACCAAATAAGAACACCCATTCCGTCACGAGTTCATTCGTACAAAAATCATCTAAATCCGACACCTAAATCTCACTCAAAACTTAGAAAGTCGATTAGGCAATGTTCCCCCCAATTTCCCACTTTCTCACTCAAATTCCTTGATTAAATGAAGAAAACAACAATATATTAATGAAATGTGATCAAAATATGATTAGGAATCGTTACCCAATGTTTTCCTCTTCAAAACCCTTGAAAAATCTCCTTCTCCCGAGTTCAAAATTGAATTTTGTGAAAGTGAACATCAACCCTCATTTCTGCCCCTTTTCTGCCCAGCGATCTCGCACCTACGGGCCATGGATTGCACCTGCGACGCCGTACCTACGGAAAATATCGCGCAGGTTCAGAAATGACTAAGGTTCCCTAGGTCCGCATATGCAAAAGGAAGGCCGCAGATGCGGATGAACTCCTGCGACCAAGGAGCCGAACCTGCAACCACGCTGCTCCTGTGCATCTTCCCCTCCGCAGAAGCAAGGCTGCTTCTGCGTAAACCACTCCGCACCTGCGAACCCAGCCCAAGCTTCCCAAACCCGCATCTGCGCTACATTTCCCGCGCGTGCGATCCCGCACCTGCATTCTGCCCACTTCAAGTGCGAAAACACCAGAAGCATGGAACTTCAGCAATGGCCTAAGTCCAAATCTCATTCTGTTAAGCATCTGAAACACACCTGAGGCGTCCAGGAGCTTAATCAAACATACCAACCAATCCTAAAACACCATACGAACTTAATCGAGTCTTCAAACCGCATCGAACAACATCAAAAACGCGAATTATGCCCGGATTCAAGCCTAATGAACTTTGAATTTTCCAGATTCTACAAACGACGTCGAAACATATCAAATCTCGTTCAAATAACTTCAAATTTTACACACAAGTCGAAAATTACGCTACAAACCTACTCCCACTTCCAAAATTCCATTCCGGGCTAGATATCAAAATTTCCACTGCCAACCAAAATGCCAAAATTCCAACTTTTGCCAATTGAAGCCTAAATCTACTACGGACCTCCAAATCACATTCTGGACGCACTCCTAAGTCCAAAATCACCCAACGGATCTAATACAACCATCAAAGTTCAAATCCAAGGTCATTACACACAAGTCGACATCCTGTCGACTTTTCCAACTTAAGCTCCCAAATTAGAGACTAAATGTCTCATTTCGTTTCCAAAATTCCACACGAACCCTCCCGGCAACTCAAAATAGCAGAATAATATATGGGGAAAGCAGTTAATAGGGGATCGGGGCTCTGACTCTCAAAACGACCGGCTGGGTCGTTACAAAGTTGAAGTTTTTCAGTTCATTTGCTAAGACTTCAGCCTAAAATATGCTGACGTTTTGCCCTACATTCAATAGTTTTGTCATGAGCTTTTTCTTAAAATTAAGTAGAAGATGCTGGATTTATTTAGTTCATTTGTAAAAACTTCAGGACAAACATGATGATGTTTCTCTCCTGCATGCTGAAATTAAATTTAGTTTATGCTTAAGTTTTGTCATGCATTAAACAACTTCTTCATGAGATTTTTTTCGAAAACTTCAGTATAAACAAGCTGAGTTCGATTTCCATTGTTATTACTTTTAATGGGAGGTGGACTTTTGATTTCAAATATTTGGATCATGATACAAAACTTGTTCTGCTTAATAAACAAGTATCATTCAATACTTTCCTGAAGAAAATTAGTAAAGTTACAAAATTTGATTCAACCAGATATTCACAAAAGGTATGGTTTGATATAAAACTAAATACAAGCAAAGGGATGCTTCAGATGAAGAACTCAGTACCTGTATACATTTGCTAATAACTGATTCAACCTACAAGAATTGCCATTTTGTCGCCGAAATACAACTCATTTATGACAGTATAGGTGCTTCAGAATCTACAACATTCAAACCATCTCTTACACACACAATAGATTCAGAATAATTTGCTGATTATCAACATGAACTAGAATAACCAATAATGGAAGTACACAACGAGAAATAACCTTCTAACATTACAGCTGCTTCAGAATATATAATTTTGCAACAATTACCCGTCGCTACCATAAATTCATATCAGTTTGTTGACGACCAAGAAGAAGGACAACTAATAATGCAAATAGACAAACAACACACAATCCAACAAAGGTTTTTGTTACCTTCTGCAATGATAAGCAGCAACGAAGATGAAGAAAACACAAAATTTATACCGATAACATCAGATACAATTGAAAAAATTGCTGAAACTTCTACTGCTTCTAAGAAATCAAGAAAAAGAGTGAGAAGAAAGCTGAAATAATCTCAACAATGTAAAATACTTAGGCACGATGCATTGCCTGATGAAGTAAGAGTAGGATCAATTTTTTAGAACAAGAAGAACATGCCTAAATTTTTCTACAGCTTGGAGATAAACCAGAAGGTTGAATTCACTATTGTTAAATCATGTTCAAAGAGATACGAGTTGAAATGCATCGTGGATAAATGTGGTTGAAATGTACGTGTTACCAGAATAAATAATTCTCCACTTTTCACGGTGATAAAATATCATAACAACCATGAATGCTCGGTTGATGCAAGAAAATCAGATCAAAAGCATGCTACATCAAATTTTATAAGTGAACAAATTTTAGAACATGCTCGAGATAAAAAGATTGAGGTTACACGAGCCTTTATAGAAAAAGAAAGTTGGAATTGACATTGGATATCACAAGGCATGGCGCGCTATTCAAAAAGCTATTGCTTGCATAAGGGGAACACCGGAAGAAAACTACCAGATTCTTCCTTCATACCTACACATGATGGTGCATAGAAACCCAGGGACGTACGCTAGAATAAAAAGAGATGAGCAGAATCGGTAAGCACAACAATACTAACCATCAGCCTGAAGTTTCAAATGTTCCTATTTGAAAAACTTCACACCTTATGATTTCTTTTTTTTGTGTTTCACTGTACAGATTTACTTACATGTTCTTTGCTCCTACGACATCAATAGCTGGTTGGTGCTACTGTAGACCCGTGATTGTAGTAGATGTCATGTTTTTAAAGTCAAAATATCATGGCATTCTATTTGTTGCTATATCAAAGGATGCAAATAATAAAATCTTTCCTCTATCTTTTGGTGTAGCAGATTCAGAAAACAATGATGCATACATTTGGTTCTTTAGGGAAATGAGAAAAGCAATTCAAGACCTTCGTGAACTGGTTTTCTTATCAGATAGAAACCAATCGATCGCAAATGGGATTTGGAAAGTTTATCCTGAAGCTAACCATGGTATCTACCTATATCATTTTGAGAAAAAGTTAAAGCAATGACATGCAAAAGCCACGATAATAAATCTTTTTCAAAGCGTTGCAAGGTCATACAAACATGAAGATTTTAATCAGTTAATGTCCCAAATCAATAGTGTTGACAAGAAAACATACAATTACATAATGGAAGAGCCGCCAAGGCTCGATCATGGTTCTCACGACGACATTATGATATGCTGACATCAAACATGGTAGAATCAATGAATTCCATGTTACTAAAAGAGATAGAGTTGCCTATTTTAAGAATGTTAGATTTCATCCAAGAAAAGTTGGGAGAGTGGTTTTACGAACGGAGAAAAAAAGCACATGAAACTTTTCACAAAGTATCAATATGAGCAGAAGAAGAGATGAATAAGAAGATGGACTCGGCTAGAAAAATGTTTGTGACTATATTTATTAACTTAAGGATTTACTTTAGTGTGTTTTCTCTAAAGTAATTAACTAATGCATAATCACTTCAGCTTTTTATATCTGCTGTAGTGATTTACTACTTACATATAAAAAACTTTATACTTTTTTTTTGAAGCAATAATACACTAATATAGTTTTTCTTACCTTTTTATTCCTTCTTAAGTGTTCATCCTTGATTCAATGTTGTTTAGAATAAATATTGAAGGAATGGAGTTTATTGTGGACTTAAAGAAGAGAACTTGTGACTGCTTGAAATTCCAACTTGATGAATTGCCATGTCCACATGCAATTGCTACTATTAATAAGAGATATTTACAGAAATATGATTACTGCTCAAAATGGTATTCAAAGGAAACATGGTTCAAAACATATGAAGGACATGTGAATACCATGGGAGATCAAAATTCATGGGATATTCCACCAAATGTAGAATTTGAGATCACAAAACCTCCCGATGTAGGGATTTTACAAGGAAGAAGACAAAAGAACAGACATATCCCTGCAACTAAATCAGTACTGTTGAAGTCTACAAATGCAGTCGCTGTAAACAAATTGGGCATAACAGAACAACTTGCTTGTCTTCTCTAGCAGCTCATCCATATTCCAAGAAACACTGAAAAATACTCCAACGTTCAATATTCCTTGGTCTGAATTTAGACTTTCATTATTGAGAATGTATATGTGAAATGTGATTGTTTTCGTAGGAATAAAAAAAAAGCTCTTGGATTGAAAAATACTCTTTTATATATTGCTTGAAGTACAAACCACTCATTTTTGTTGCGCGACTTACATGTTTGGTTGCATTTTTAAAAAGTACGTAATGACTTTAGCGAGAAAAAACTGTAAGTGAAATACATATCTCTAACATACACACACATACACACACACATACATACACAACACACAAAAAACACATGTATAACAAAACTTCAGCATCTTTGGAATGAAGTTTTAGAAAATGAACTAAATTACTTCAACATATTCTCTTTGAAGTTTGGAAAAAATCATTACAAAGATTTCAGACTGTTGGACAAAACTTAAGCATAAAAGGTTCAAGTTTCTAACTTACATATGCTAACTTCAGCTTATAAGGCATACATTTTTATGTTGATATACTATGTTATTACATTAAAATCAGAATTCAGCCTTCAAAATTTTAAAAAATTATACACAAAAATGTAACAAGATTTTCATTTATATAACAACATAAACATTAACAAAACACGACCATCATCAAAACATTGACAAAACAAAAAGAAGATACATAAAAAACATTAACAAAAAACACAGAATTAAAACATAAACAAAGGATTACAAAAATTAAGCATCATCACCAAGAACAGTACTCATCAATTTCTCGATATATCTCATCATCATCCGAATCAGAGATAACTATAGGATACGGGCATGTCACGACCCGAATTACCCTCCGAACGGTCTCGTGACGACACCTAGTCTCTATGACTAGGTAAGCCTAAAATTTGTGGAAAATAAGGCAAAAAAAATAATGGAAACAGTAAAGAAGAAGCAACGCTAGGCATTTACAGCTTTTACTTTCCCAAACCCCGGAACATCACAAAGTCACAAACTCTGAACTACTTTAGCTCTATACAAAGGAATAAGGAAAGTGTATCTATATATCTCCTATATCTATACTAGAGTAGGAAGGGGACTCGTGAGATTCTGCGGACGCGGTAGAATTACCTCGCGGTCTCCTAAGCAGCTGCTAAGATACGCCTAGCCACTGTATGATGCACTGGTACCTGGATATGCACATGGGGAAAACATTCGCAGGAAAGGGCGTGAGTACTCCACATTCGGTACTCAGTAAGTGCCAAGCCTACCCACAATCAAGTAGTGACGAGGTCAGGTTGAGGCTCTACTGAGTTTTAAAACAAGTCAATTATAAATTTAAAATAGTGAATATAGATAAGAAATGATAAATAGGATTAATGGAAACTGGAAAAAATTAATAACAGAAAGAGAGCCCTCGGCTCAGCACAACATATATCTCAATAGTAAATATGCAATGTAGTACAAGGGGAAAGCTCCCGGATCTCAGTCCGTAATCCCAATTTAAATATGCTATGCAGTACAGGGGGAAAGCTCACGGATCTCCGTCTATAGTCCTAATTTAAATATGCATTGCAGTATAGGGGGAAATCTCCCAGATCTCGGTCCGTAGTCCCAATTTAATTATGCAATGCAGTACAGGGGGAAAGCTCCCAGATCTCAGCCCGTAGTCCCAATTTAAATATGTAATGCAAAAGTATGTCGGATACGGCTTAATTAAACAGTTCAGGAAAAACAACAGGCAAGAATAAAGTAAAACTACCTAAGCATGGTGCAACTAATAACAAATAAGAGGAAATCAAGTAAGTACAGGTAGGCATGCTTATTCTTAAGCTAACTTCTCAGTTAAGACAGGAAACAGTAATATAGGAATGAAAATGAGTGATGCCATGGAAGGAAAAGTGGAATTTTAGCAACAATGACCCGTGTACGCCCTCGTCACCTAGTACACGGCGTCCATGTAACAAAAGCAGTATAAAAATGCCTAAGGGGAAGTCCCCAACACAGAGTTAGGCAATCCACTTACCTTGACTTCGCTAATCAACTCAATACCACACTCTTTCCACGAGTATCCAACTCCGGGTAGCCCAAATCTAGTCAATTCGATTGCAGAGTGTAAATATCATTTTAAGGAGACAAAATAGCTAATAAGTTTGAAGCTAATACGAGAAATTAGGAAATTCGCCCAAAAAGTCCCCCGGGCCCACGTCTCGGAATCGGGTAAAAATTATATTTTTCGGACACCCATTCACTCACGAGTCTAATCATATAAAAATCTCTCAAATCGGATGTCAAAAACCCACTCACAACTCAATAATATCGGTCTATGAAGTTCATCCAAATTTCCCCAAATTTTCCACCCAAATTCGAATTTCAAAGACTATATTTAAGTTAGGAATCATGGAAATTAATCTAAGTTGGGTAGAAATCACTTACCCAAGTTACCCAGGTGCAAAAGCCTCCAAAAATCGCCTCTCTCGAGATCTCAAATTCGAAAAATGGTTAAAATAACATAAACCCTCGTACTTGGGTCTTTAAAAGACTGCCCAAGTATTTCTTCTATGTGATCGCGTACAATGAGTCTCCATCGCGGAGAGCATTCAACCACGCGCCTAAAAACCTTCATCGTGATCGCGATTGCGTGACTGCGATCACGGACCTTCACGACCCAGATCTACGTGATCGCGGTTGGGGCCACGCGACCGCGTAGAACAAATATTGAAACTCCCCCAGACCAAGAATACTTTATGCGAATGCGGTCCAGGTCATGCGATCACGAAGACCAAGATTCCAACACACTGCGATCGCGGACCTCTTCTTGAGATTGCAGAGAAAAAATCGCAGGACCTCTTACATTTACCTTACGTGATCGCGGGTGAGCCCTTGCGATCGCAGAGAGCAAAATACTGCTGTAGAAAAACCAGAAAACTAGCTAAGGCTATTAGGCCAAAAATGCCCGTGGAACATCCGAAAAACACCCGAGGCCCTCGGGACCTCAACCAAAATTACCAACCAACCCTAATACCTCATTCAAACTTGGTTGAGCCTTAAAAACACATCTCATAACATCAAAACCATCAAATATGCGTAGATTCCCCTAAGAACTTATAAAATTTCTAGAATTCACATTTGATGCCGAAGCACGTATAAACTCATCCGAATGACCTCAAATTTTGCACACAGATCATAAATGACATTACGGACCTACTGTCACTTTCGGAATCCCATTCCGAGTCCGATATCAAAATTTCACCTATCGGCCGAAATCGCCGAAATTCTAACTTTCGCCAATTCAAGCCTAAATCTACAACCGACCTCGAAAACACATTCCGAACACCCTCCTAACCCCGGAATCAATCAATGGAGCTAACGGAGTCAACATAATTCCATTCCGTATTCGTCTTCACACGGCTCTAGCTACGACCTGATTTCGAAGGCTAAAATCCATATTTAAGGACTATGTGTCCAAAATCACTCTGAATTTTACCACTCAATACTCCGAAAAGTTTCAATAACATAAATAGACATGGGATCACAAAGTCCAATGAGATCACTCTTCAACTTGTTGAATTTAACACGCAACTGACTTTTTTCAACTATTATCCATAAGATAAGGAAGATCTCTTCAAGTTGTTTTGCAGCTTGACATAGTCGTCCCAGGTGGGAAACTTAAAAAAATCAAACTGCTGGATAACCTTATCAAACGAGTTTGAATAACCTTCACAACTACATTGGAGGTTCAGCCTGTTCTGGAATGATCCATCGGCAAAAAACTGTGGTCTGATTCTTTCCCAATCAGCCTTTATTTGATCCCACTTCTGCATAAGATTATCCATCGGTACGTTAATGTTCTAGTCAGACTTCAAACTCTCCCAATTCTGCATAATTTCATCCATTGTAAGCTTCCAACTTCCGCTAGCACCAGACATTGGTTCTTTGAAAAAAGCTAAAAGGCTAAGGATGAATATAAATTTTAAAAAATATGATAGAAGTCTATGGATGACTATGAAATTTTCAAGTGAAGAGATTGTTAATATATCCAAAGAGTGCACCTAATCAATTTAATATCTATAAATGTAAAAATAACTTTTTATGTATGTTTACTGTTTTACGTCCAGAGAAATTGAATGTAACAAGATAAGTATGTGGTAAAACAAAACAAGTAGGTGGTAAATGCAAAAAAAAATATAACTTCAGCCTAATAAGTCCACAATTTTTCTATAGTAAAAAAATAACTTCAGCCTAAAAAGTTTTCACATAATCAAATTGAAAATGCTTCATTTATTATTTGTAAATGCAAAAGTAACTTTTCAACTCATTTACTATATGGCTAGATAAATTTAAATGAAAGATTAAGTAGGTGATAAAAGACAAAAAGTAGCTAGTAAATGCAAAAAATATAAGTATCAAGTTAAAAAAAAATGCTAAAGTGTTGCCCTGCAATCTGAGGGTTAGCAATGAGTTTCCCATAATAACTTCAGAATAAAAATGCTGAAGTTATATAGTTCATGTGCTAAAACTTCAGACTGAACGTGCTGAAGTTTCGCCATGCAGTATGAGGGTTAGCAATGATTTTCCCATAAAAAAATTCAAACAAAAATGTTGAAGTTATTTAGTTCATGTGCTAAAACTTCAGAGTTAACATGCTGAAGTTTTGTCCTGCAGTTTGATGGTTAACAATGAGTTTCCCATAAAAACTTCAGAATAAAAATGCTGAAGTTATATAGTTCATGCACTAAAACTTCATACCGAACGTGCTGAAGTTTTGTCCTTCAGTCTAACGATTAGCAATGAGTTTCTCATAAAAACTTCAGAACAAAAATGGTGAAGTTATTTAGTTCATGTGCTAAAAATTCAGACTGAACATGCTGAAATTTTTTTGTTCATTTCCTAACACTACACACTAAACATGCAGACGTTAAAACTTCATGCTAATATGTTAATATTCTAATGAAGTTTTTGTCCTACAGTCAACAGTTTTGTTATGAGTTTTATCCAAAACATCAGCCTAAACAAGCATAAGTTGTTTAGTTCATGCTGAAGTTTAGCATGCTGAATTTTCACAAAACTATACTTAAGTTCATGATAAAAGAGAGAAAAGTATTTGATACAATCCAAGACAACTAAAAGACTAATTAACGCGAATAGAATAAAAATTTAAAAGACTGACATCACATAATTCCTAAAAATTAATGTATATTCACAAGTCCAATTTTGTTTTCACTTACATCCTTGAAACAAAAGGAAAAAATTGTTTTTCATTTACAAGTTATTCTCCATCGAAAAAATTCACAAAGTCTCTTCATATTCTCCATAGTCATGTCCTAGTTGCTCTTTTGGAGTTTCATAACCGCTATCTTGTTTCCACTTTCCATGAGTCCAAAGATTTGCAGCTAATTCTCTCCTGAATGTCAACGCATGACTTTAATTGAATTTGGAGAAATCTTCTTGCTTCAACCGCATATCAAGGACCTTAAGAGAAAATATACCACAATAAACACTACAAAAAGAACATGAAAAAAAAAATTGAAGATTAGTTAACAGAAGAAGAAAAAAAAATAAACATAAGATGCATGGTAAACATATGCCAAACACGTACTTGTTATCCTGTAGGGGTGTGTGTTTAACCAAAGAATTAGACTCTTTGACTAAAGCTTATTTTTAAGATAAATACGGGTTATTGATAATCAAGGTAATGAAGAAAAAATGAATAATAGACAGTATTGCAGAAATAAAAAATTGAAGTTAATTGTATTCGAGAATCAGATGCCTTTACAAGTTGTATTCCCCTCCCTTATATAGGAGATTCTTACAACGTACGACTCTTGCTATGGTTACTCATTAATGACTAATTATGACATTAATGAGGCGTTACAAAGGATAACGGTAATTGGGGTTCGGTTACATAACGTTCGAGTAATCAATTATGGGTCCTTGAATCTGCCCGTAGCTTTGTCTAGATTCATTCTGACCGTGCCTCTCTCCCGTTTTGATCAAGTTGAGTTTCCCGTGGCTGATAAGTTTGTGGGTTTACTGAACCGTGCCTCTTTGTACCTCATCTCTTTAAAGAATCACATCCAGCTGTCGCGTTTTCCTGTGTCCACGTGACTGGCTGAGTTGTCAAAAGCTGGCTTACGTGTGAAACTCTTTTTTACCAATACAGATAGTCCCCCCACTTACCATATATTTAGCGATTAATATTTGGTAAGTGGATATTCATTTATGTCGGGAATATTTTGCCGCTGCTTTTCCTTGAATCATTGTATCCTTCTGTGCACCATAGGCGTCATTTTTCACTTCCATTTAATGCTCATACCACGTGTCCTTTTCGGATTGGTTCTGCATGTACTCGGTACCTTTTGGGGCTTTTTGCGGCTGTGCCAGTCCCGAAGTGACATCTTCAATTATGACTTTTCATAATTATTTTCCTTTTTCTTCATGTTTGACGGTTGTCTTCAAGTATAAATACATGTTTTCTTTTCTTTGCTTCCACGAAACACTTTTCTAACTTTGTCTTTTGTAAAGACCTTTCTTCTTTGCCTTTTTAAACATGTCTTCTTCAAACCAACCTCAAAAA
>ML356260.1:0-20294 GCA_005239505.1 Nicotiana paniculata | reverse complement strand
TTTGTCTACAGGTAGAGGCGAACGCCTTCGTGAACCTGGAGTCGATGAAATTGTCCCTGCTGAGTTTCTTTTTGCTAGGGATAGTCAAGTTCTTGTAGATCAATCTTCTTCTCTTGATAGTGTCGAAAAATATCCAACCCTTATAACTGAGGGTCAGATTTCCTGTTCGGAGGGAGTGCTTTTGGAAGTATGACTTTCCTGTCTATATTCCGAATAGTAATCAAATAATAACGTCTTACAAGAAGGTATATTCTTTTGTTTATACGTATCCTTTCACTTTAGGGTTTAGACCCCCCATTGACCCAGTTATAATTGAGTTTTTCCATTTTTTCAATATCTGCTTAGGACAAGTTGGCCCGCTTGTGTGGCGAGTTGTCGCATGTCTTAGGAGTTTGGCTTCTTTAGCCTCGGTTCCTTTTACCTTCAACCATCTTATTCACCTCTACTCTCCTACCTTATTTCGTGAAGGGTTTTTTACTCTGACTACTAAAAGAAAAAGAGTGCAGGTAACCCCTGGAGACGATAAGGATAGGGGCTGGTACCTCTGGTATGTTGTTGTACCCTATGTTGGTTTAGTAGGTGAAGAAAATCTTTCCTTCCCTGAGAAGTGGAATCGCGCACGTGAGCATGCTTTAGCTCACATTTACTTTTTCTTGTTTTGACTTGAGATGTTTTATTTAACACCGTATCTATTTTTTTCTCTCAGCAATCATGAATACTGTTGAGAATGTCTCCGGTATTCGTGATTGGGTAGAAAAATTATTATATGTCACTCCTTCGGAAGAGAGATCCTGGAAGTACCTCGCTAGGAGATACGGTTGGCAAGTAAAGACCCACGGTAAGTGAAGCTCTTGTTATTGCTTATTTCCTTACTCGAGTCTCTTTTTTTGTCGTTTAACTTTTTTCCCTTTTTAATAGGGTTCTCTTCTCATGGGGTGTCTGCTTCATCTATCTCGAAGATGTCCTTGGATCAAGCCCAGGAAATTATTGTTGGTTCATCTTCCTTGAAGAGGAAGATTAGTGAGTCTCATTCCGTAGATGAAGAAGAAGAGGGTGCTTTAGTGCACATGCCACAGAGAAGGAGAATGGTTTTAGATGATGAGCTTATAGCCTCAACCTTGCCTTCCGTGTTTGTGATTGAGTCCCTTGTCCTTGATGATGTTTCACATTCCCCTATTCATGAGGGTGTTGATCTTGCTCCTGACGACGTACCTTTGGCTGCTGTCTTTCTTGCTTCTTTGAGAGAAGTTGTTTCGTCTGTTCCTTTGGCTATTTCAACTTCTGTTGTTGCTTTGCCTGTAACTTCTTCAAATTTTCAACTCTCTATGCCTGTTGCTTTTTCTCGTGGCTTCTCCAGATCCTCAACCTTCCATGCCTGTTGTTGTTCCATCTCTGCTTGCTTCCATGCCTTCCATTAGGGAAGTATGGTCTTGCAGCTGAGAGATGCGGCAGGTAGTAATAGAGGTTCCAGCTGAGGGGAACCTTTTCAAGAAAATCGATGAGCCTCAAGTGTGGCAAGCCTTTGATAGGTGCCTCTGAGAAAGCAAATCTAGCCAGCCACGGTGCTCTTACATGGGCCAATGAGGTCGTGCATACTTCTTTGAAGGTATGATGCAAGTTATCATCTTTCCCTCTCGTATATGAGATTTACCATATTTGACTAGTTTATTTCTTGTAGATTAACCTTATAGGCATGGAGATTATGAAGAGGATTTCAAACACGGAACAAGAGACAAAAGAGTTGCAGGGCGATGTTGACATGGATGCTTTAGAAGAGGAAAGGAGTACCTTGAAGCGGCAGATGAGACTCATGGCAGTAGAACTAGCAGTGTAGAGGGCTTCTTGCAGTCAAGCTGATAAAGATAAGAGTGTTTTGGAGTCTTCGTTCACGGAGCAGCTGTCCCGTGCCTCAGAGGAGATTAGAGACTTGAAGAACTTGTTGGGGCAGAAGGAGGAATACTCAGGCGGGCTCGTCCAATCACTCACTCGTACTCAAGAAGATCTTTGTAGGGCTTTAGACAAAGCTCAAAATTTAGAGAAGCCGATTGTTCCATTAAGGGCCGCCCATGAAGCTGCGGAGGCTGAGAAGGACGGGTTGAGAGCTGAGCTTCAAGTGTGGGCAAAGGATTATGAAGATTTGGAAGAGATGGCTGCTATCAATGTGAGTTGGGCGTATATGAATTCTCGCCTTGACATATTAATGGAAATGAGTCAAGAGGGTTTTGACCTTAGTGCTGAAATAGCCAAAACTAAGGAAGCCATGGAGAAGGCTCAACAAGGTCATAAACTCTCTTCACCTGATGGTGAGATTCCATCCGCTCATGCCTCTTCATCCCTAGTTGTTTCCGCTCCTTCTGCCACTGAAGTCAACCCCTCTCTTGAAAATATTTAGTTGGTTTATCCCTTTTTTTCTTTTTCTTTGTATCAATTGGTGGTTACCCCCAGTCCCATCGGGGGTAAATTTGGATTTCCTTTAAGTCCCCAAATGAAAACTTAGGGGCACCATAATGTATATAAAAATTTTATACGGCTAAGTATAAGTTAATACTTATTTTTAGCTGTTTTAATATATAAATGTTAGTTCGACTTTTGTTGAGTTTCTGTTTCACTCTTTAAGTCTTTTGCATGCTTCATTTTTTGAGGTTTTAGTTTTTCCTTCGAGTTTTGCATGTGGAATACTTTAGACTACTCGTACATTTTTTATAATAGGCACGGTGTCATACTAATGTGCGCCTTTTTGTAATAGGCATAATTTATGGAAGATGGCCCTTTATAATTGACATGAAGAAGACGTCTCAACTTCATGATAATGCAATAGAGTGATAGGAATTTTACACATGTTTAAGAATGTTTCCAAGGAAAGTTTTTTGTTTGAACTTCCATGACATTTTACATGTGTTTGGTTATCGTCTAAAACTCATGTTTGCAACTGTTTTTGTTTAACAGATTTGATATACTCTTGTATTTCGTAACTGTTTTTTATAGGTAACTGTTTTTCGATATTAATACAAGGAAACAACTGTTTTTTGCTAGTAACAGTTTTTATAATGATTGGGTTTTTACCTGCAACTATTTTGGAAACAGTTTTCTAACAAGTACGAGGGAAATGTTTTCTTATTCGTAACTATTTTTATTTGATAATAGTTTCTTGAAAAAATACAAGGATTTAGATCTTTCATACATAACTGTTTTATTCGAGAACAGTTTTTTGAATGAGTACATTGATGATGATCTTTTACCCCTAACTGTTTTTTTTTACAATTTTGAATAAGTATAAAGATGTACATTTTTAAAAAGCGTACCTGTCCTTTAGCTGTGGGAAGAGGTCGCACTATGTCCATACCCCATTTCATGAAAGACCATGGGGATATTATTGGATGTAATAATTCCGCTGGTCGATGCATGTTATTGGCAAACCTTTGACATCTGTCACATTTGGATACGAAATTTTTGGCTTATTCTTCCATCTTAGGCCAATAGTATCCGACTCTGATTAGTGTTTTCACTAAGGATCTCGCCCCTGAGTGATTTCCACAGTGTCCTTCGTGGACTTCTTTCATCACAAATTCTGTTTGGTTAGGTCCGAGTCATTTAGCTAGGGGTCCTCCGAACATCTTGCGATAAAGTGAGTTGCGAGTAAGGCAGTACCATGCAGCTTTGTGGCGAAGTGCTTGAGTTGCTTTCCTGTCTTCAGGTACGGTGTCATTCTGCAAAAAATTAAGAATTTCGTTTCTCCAGTCCCAGGTTAGGTTGTTGAAAATTACCTCATTCCTGTCCTGGTCTATTATTGAATAAAATAGTTGAACAACAATTGTATTGTCTTTGTTCGTTATATCTGTGACTGCTGCGAGGTTAGCTAATGCAGCTGCTTCTGCATTTTCCTCTCTAGGTATTTGCATTACCTTCCATGTTTTGAATTGTCTCACGAGCTCTCGTGCTTTTTCAAGATACTGTTGCATTCTAGTTTCTCAAGCGATGTAAGTCTGATTTACTACCAGTTGGGAGTCGCTGTTGATCACAATTTGCTCGATTGAGAGCTCCCGTGCGAGTTCAAGCCCTGCAATAACAACTTAGTACTCTGCTTCATTGTTAGTGATAGGATAACACTTAATAGCCTGCCGTGTCTTTTCACCCGTGGGTGATATCAAGACTATGCCTAAGCCGGCGCCTTTTATATTTGAAGAACCATCGGTGAACAAGGTCCATAGGCCTGGATTAACACCGTTAAAGAGTTGTAACTCTTTTTCTACTTCAGATACAATGCTATTACTAAAGTCAGCAACAAAATCAGCTAGTATTTGAGACTTAATTGCAGTCCTAGGCTGATAGATTATTTCATGCTCACTTAATTCTATGGCTCACTTGGCTAATCTTCCTGACAATTCCTGTTTATGCAGAATATTTCTTAAAGGATATGAGGTCACAACGGTGATTGGGTGGCATTGAAAATAGGGTCGTAATTTTCTAGATGCCATTATTAAAGCTAAGGCTAACTTTTCCAGATGTGGATATCTAGTCTCAGCATCTAGCAAAGTTTTACTTACATAATAGATAAGTGATTGTTTACCTTTTTCTTCTCTTACCAATACTGCACTTACAGCAATTTCTGAGACAGCCAGGTAGATGTACAATCTTTCCCATTCTTTTGGATTTGAAAGCAGTGGTGGTTTCGATAGATAAATCTACAGGATCTTAAGGGCTTGCTGACATTCTTCAGTCCATTCGAACTGAGTCTGCTTTTTGAGAACTGAGAAGAATTTAAAACTTTTTTCGGAAGATTTAGAAATAAACCTACCCAAAGCTGCTATTCTCCCTGTCAGTCTTTGAACTTCCTTTTTATTTGTTAAAATATCAGGTATTTCCTCTATAGCTTTAATTTGAGCGGGATTTACCTCTATTCCTCTGTTCGATACAAGGAAACCCAAAAATTTACCTGATTGCACTCCAAAAGCGCATTTCTCTGGATTTAGCTTCATATTATACCTGCGTAAAATATCAAAAGCAGTAGAGAGATGCTGGAAATGGTCTTGTGCTTGTGTTGATTTTACCAACATATCATCAATATAGACTTCCACCGTCTTTCCAAGATGATCTTGGAACATTTTAGTCACTAGCCTTTGATAGGTGGCTCCAGCATTTTTTAAGCCAAAAGGCATAAGTTTATAACAGTAAGTCCCCCTGTTTGTAATGAAGGAAGTTTTTTCCTCATCTTAGGGATTCATTTTAATCTGATTATAACCAGAATATGCATCTAAGAAGCTTAATAATTCATGACCTGCTGTTGCATCAATCATTTGATCTATATGTGGCAATGAGAATGAATCTTTGGGGAATGCTTTATTCAAGTAAGTATAATCTACGCATACTCTCCACTTGCCATTCTTTTTAGGTACTACCACGGTGTTTGCTAGCCAGTTAGGGTACGTTACCTCTCGTATCGAACCAATCTTCAAGAGTTTCTGTACCTCTTCGTCGATCACTTGGTTCTTGAATGGTCCTTTCTTTCTTTTCTTCTGCTTAACAGGTACGAAGGATAGATCTTCATTTAGTTTATGAGTCATCACTTCTGGTGGGATGCCTGTCATATCTGAGTGGGACCACGCAAAGCAGTCTGCGTTAGCCTTTAAATAATCAATTAACTTACCTCTTCGAGCGGGGCCTAGCCTCGTGCCTATATACACTTTCTGCTCAGGCTTTTGTTCAGATAATGGAACAGCTTCGAGCTCCTCCGTAGTTGTTTTGATGTGCTCATCTTCCTCCGGTTCACGAATGACGTCCAATCTAGAATCTGCATCTGTGTGGTATAGTACACCTTCCGTGGTAACTTGATTCTCCTTCTCGTAAGTATTTTCTTTCGTACCTGTTTCAGCAATAATACCTTCCGTACCTATTTGGGTAGTAATTTCTTCCGTGCTTGTTTGGGTTGTGTTACCTGCTTGGGGGATTCCCTTATCTCGTAATTCTTCCACCTCTATTTTCTTGTTGTAGTGTACCACAGAGTTTATATTTCTTGCGGTCTGCTGATCTCCTTTGATTTGTTGAATCCCCCATTCAGAGGGAAATTTAATTACCTGATGCAACGTGGAGGGTATCGCTTTCATGTCGTGGATCCATGGCCTTCCAATGATCACGTTATAAGCCATGTCAGTATCGATGACTTGGAACCTGGCACTTTTGATCACCCCCTCAGCATAAGTGCTAAGCTCAATTTCCCCTTTTGTTATAACCGTAGAGTTATCAAATCCTGATATGGCTCGTGCTTTTGGGATTACTTGATTCCCCAGTAGCATTTCTTCCACGACTCTTAGCAAAATGATATTGACTGAATTGACTGGATCAATCAACACTCTTTTTACGCTAGTGTTATGAATAAGTAAAGATATTACCAGAGCATCATTGTGCGGAAGCATTAATCCACTAATATCTGCATCATCGAAGGTTATATCGTCTTCTCCACGAGCCCGTTTCCCATGTGAAATTGTGAACTTTGTGGTTGTTTTGCAAATCACTCTGTTTACTTCTTCACCCCCGTGTATTACGTTAACGGTTCGTTTTGGAGAAGGATGCTTTGGGGGCTCCTGCCTATTCCTCATATATGCCTGTTTACCTTTATCACTAAACAATTCTATTAAATAGCCCTATTTTAACAAATTTTCTACTTCACCTTGTAAAAATCTGCAATCAGCAGTTTTGTGCTCATGATCGTTTTGAAATTCACACCATTGATCTGGGTTTCTTCTACTTGGATTTGACCGCATCTCTTTGGGCCACTTAACCTTGTCTCCCATGTTCCTCAATATTGAGACAAGTTCAGTAGTACTTACATTAAAGGTATGATCCCCAATTTGAGTACTACCTCTAGGTCATTCATCTCGATCTTTTCTGGATCTAGACGAGGATGAGACTACGTCTGTTCCTTGTGGTCTATAGTCTGACCTAGTGTTTTCGAACCTAGGGCGTATATTGCATCTCGAGGGTCCTAAGTAAGGATCGTACCTGGTTTTACCTGATCTTCTATATGATTCAGGACGTCTGCATCTGGAATGATCTTTATCTCTCGAACGAGCAATGATATCTTCTTCTATTATGAGTTTAGTGATGTACCAGTTATATACATCATTCCATGTTGTAGCGGGGAATTATCTCAGACTCTCCTTAAGTCGTCTCGTGGCTTCTGAGCTTTTATCACTCAGGTTGCTTGCAAATGCCATGGATGCCCAATTATCAGGCACCATGGGTAACTGCATTCTTTCTCGTTCAAACCTGTCTACAAACTCACGGAGTAGTTTCGTGTTTCCTTGTTTTATTTTGAATATATCTTCCATTCTCTTCTCAACTTTTTGTTCACCAGAGTGTTCTTTTATAAACGAATCTGCAAGCTCAGCAAAAGAGTCAATAGAATTTTCAGGGAGAAGAGAATACCAGGTTAGGGCCCCTTTGGTAAGTGTTTCCCCAAATTTTTTGACAAGGACTGATTCAATTTCTTGTTTCGTTAAGTCATTGCCTTTTACCCCAGTAGTGAAAGCAATCACATGGTCGCATGGGTCAGTTGTTCCATCATATTTGGGAAGTCAAGCATTTTAAACTTTTGGGTATAGGCAAGGGTGGCACATTTGGCTTCCAAGGTTGTTGAGAATATCTATCAACATCGATGCCTTTGATGATCGGTGGTAGTCCAGAAATTTGTTCGATGCGATCGTTCTGCTCCTTCATCTGTTTCTACATGGTTAGCAGTAAATTTTGTAATTCTGAGTTATTAGATATACCTAGTCTCGTTTCGAGAGATTCATTAGGAGTATCTCCTCTTCCTGAGTTTGCCAACCCAGATTGAGGATTTTCCATGGTGATGGTGTTATTGGGGGTGGCGTCGGCGGTGCAGGTAACGCTGCCGGTAATCCTCTCGCAAATTATTGCAAATCTTGGCTCACATACACTACAATCATTTGCTTTACACAATCTTGTTCCACAGTCTGATCATTATCACCATTGTTGTTATTGGATCTTTCTGGTAATTGTTCCCTCGAACCACGTGGGGTTCTTGAAGGCGATGGAACTGGGGTTCCACTCCTTTGCTTGTTGTTGTTGTTGGGATTTGACATAATTCAGAGGATATCACTTGAAAAGTAAACAAAGATTATCAGTTTCCCGGTAACGGAACCAATTTTTTTAACCGGGCATAATTTTGATCAGGTTCAACTGCACGCTCATATGGTGTATTACTCATGGAATCATACACATATATAGTATTTTTTTCAAAATGCAGAATTCCAAGAAAGTAGTGCGTAGATCTCTGGCCCGTCCTTGGCTTAAGTCAAAATGGAAAGAATACTTTTTCGGCAGATGCCCATGTGATACCACATGAAAGGTCAATGCCTCTTACGTGGCTGGCCACCTTTTCACTAGTTGATTCTTCAATAAGCCAAGTAAACTCGTTAAGATCCCCAATCTCCACTTCTTCTTCTTCTTCTTCTTCATCCTCACGTTCTTGTTTTTGGCAGTCCTCTTTCTCTTTGATTTGCTCTTTTTCCCTTCCATTTTTTTTCTCCTCCATTCTATTTTCCTTCTTTATTCCAATTTTCTCCTTCTGTTCATCTGAAGGATGAACACTATCCAACTTAGTCATATACTGATCAAAAATTAAATTTGTTACTGCACATCTTGATTTTGGATAACTTGGAAGGTGGTAGCAATATTTCTTGAGCAAGAAATATACGCCCATTTCAATGTGCTGAAATGAACAATAACAAAAGAAAGATATGTGAAATAAAAAACTTTAGCATGCATAAGTATGAAGTTTAGAAAAAACACATTACTAAACTACAAATTACGTGCAAAAACTTAAGCATATTCAGTATGAAGTGTTAGGAAATAACCTAAAAAACATCAGCATGTTTGATTTAAAGTTTAGAAAAAAAACTTCAGACTAAAACTAGTTTCTCTTCTGGAGTTTCATAACCTCTATCTTGTTTCCACTTTCCATGAGCCCAAAGATTTGCAGTCAATTCTCTCCTTAATGTCAATGCATGATTTTGATTGAATTTGGAGACATCTTCTTGCTTCAACCGCATATCAAGGAACTTAAGAGAAAATATACCACAGTCAACACTACAAAAAGAACATGAAAAAAAATTGAAGATTAGTTAACACTAGAAGAAAAAATAATAAACATAAGATGCATGGTAAACATATGCCAAACACGTACTTGCTATCCTGTAAGGGTGTGTTCATCCACTTAATCGCAAATTCTTCCAAAAGATTTTCTCCATAAATTTTATTGTGTGTGTGTTTCACGACCCAAATTTCCAACCCTCGGGATCGTGATGGCGCCTAACGCCACACTTGCTAGGCAAACCAATGTTAGAACTTTATTAACCATTTTCCATTAAATTTATTTAAACGCGAATAAACAATTCTAAATAAACATGAAATCCTAGACTTTCCAATAACTGATATCAAGAATAATATTAGAAATAATAAGACGAACCACGAACTAATACTAAATGTATAACTACCCAAGGTCTGGTGTCACAATTCACGAACTACTAAAGAGTACTACATATAATTGGGCTGAAAGAAACGTATCTCTGTTTTGAATGAAATAAAACAGTATCTAAATAATAAAGGGAAGACTCCAGAAATCTGCGGACGTCAGCAGATCTACCTCTTGTCTCCGTGCGAATACTGTCAGCTACTACTTTCACCTAACTCTAACAGGTACCTGGATCTGCACAAAAGAGTGCAGAGTGTAGTATCAGTACAACTGACCCTATTTACTGAGTAAGTTCCGAGCCTAACCTCGACGAAGCAGTGATGAGGCTAAGACGGGGCAATTATAACATAACCCGTGACAATATATATATAATACATCATTAAGGAATTAATAATAAACAAAATAACTGGTAACTTGCAACAGTAAATAAAAACAACTCGGATAACTTTTCCAAATATAAGCTATAATCAAATCTTCTCAAAATTTCCACGTTTCAATTTAAATCAGAGTAAAAATCAGAGTATGAAAATCTTTTTTAATAAAACAGGGAGTTTTCCAAATCTTTATTTTTGAAAAATCAATAAAACATAAATATTCTCCCTTATCGCTCCTTGTTGCAACGTGCAACCCGCTCACACCTGTCCACCCTTATTGCTCCTCCCTATATATATATATATATATATATATATCACCCTTATTTCAGTTGTTGCGGCGTGCAACCCGATCCCACCTGTCAACCCTTATCGCTCCTTGTTGCAGCATGCAACCCGCTCCCACCAGAAAATCACATCACTTTATCACAATTCAGGTCAAAACCTTTCACAATATTTTTTTTGTCTCAACAATTGTAAACAAAATGTTGTACAACTCATGAACTTCATAAATTATCATTTCACAATGAAACCAACCGGAATATATATTCTTCGTAAAACAGTGTCATCCAATTCAATCTTTATGTATAACAATGAAACCACAGGAACAACCAACACTTCCAAAATACTTGGAACAATACTTAACAACAAGTCGACGAAACCAAGTAGGCATGTAAACATCAATGACCATAAAACAATTAAGCCAGGAATCAAATAAATTGGAAATAAGGAAGGGATCATGTTCAACAAATAATTTGGTGGTGCATAGATACTCGTCATCTCACCTATACACCACACACATGCGAATTCACATAGCATTTAAGTTGGGGATTCCTATTCCCTCAAGTCAAGGTTAAACCAAGCACTTACCTCAAATTCGCATGCCACTCACTACTCAATAATCGCTTTTCCCTTCGAATTTGTCTCTAACCCGCTCGAATCTAATCATAATTAGTTTAATATCATTAATTTATGCTAAACGAACTAACTTTACTGGAAAATTATATTTTTCCTAAGTTTTCTATAAAATAGTTAATAACCGACCCCGGGCCCGCTTGATCCAAACTCGGGGTTCGGGCCAAATTTCGTTTACTCATTCACCCCCGAGCCCGAATATGCAGTTAGTTTCGAAATCCAACCCCAATTCGAGGTCAAAATTCCATTTTTACAAAATTCTCTAATTCTACCCAAACCCCAAATTTCTACCATGAAAATTCCTGTTTTTGATTAAAAAGTGATGAAAAACATTGGATAATTGAAAGAGAAGATTTTAGAATTGTTTACCAACACTTTGGGGATGAATTTGTGTGAAGAAAATCTCCTCTAGGTCTTTTTAGTTCAAAAATACGAAGAAAATAGGTTCTGCTCATTTTTTAAATTTGTTTTATATAGCTGGGCAGGCCTTCATCGCGATCGCGATGGCCCAAAATGGCCTTCGCGTTCGCGTAGAACAAATCGAGGCTCCCTTCCCAAGCCTAGTTACTATTTAACGACCTGACCGGTCGTTTTGCGTTATCGGACCCAGTTCCCCTAAATGAAACTTCCCATAGCGACTTTTTATGATTTATGACTTGCGGGGACTGGTGGTCCGGGATTCGGAGGTGTTCAGAGTGCTAAAGGAACATTTGGTTCCTTAAGGTTGGCCTTTAAGGCCAAGTTTGACTTTGGTCAACATTTTGGGTAAACGACCTCAGAATCAAGTTTTGTCAATTCCAGTAGCTTCGTGCGATGAATTCGGACCTGGGCATATGTTCAGAATGGGTTTTTGATGACCCGGGAGCATTTCAGCGCCCAATATTAAAATAAAAAGTTTCTTAAGTTCCTATTTTGGTTTGGGACGTGTTTTGTGTTATCGAGGTCCGAACAGAATTCCAAGACCTAGAATAGTTCCGTTATGTCATTTATGACTTCACTGCGAAATTTGATGTCATTCCGAGTAGTATAGGTCGATTCGGCGTATTGTTAGCGAAGTCTAGAAAACTTAAAGTTCCTAAGTTAGGTTCTTGGGGTGTTAAGGTGTGATTTTGAGTTTTAGCATTTTTTTGGGTGTTCCAAAGGCTCGAGCGAGTCCGTATTATGATTTAGGACTTGTTGGTATATTTGGACGGGGGCTCGGGTGGGCCCAGGTTCCTCCCGGACACCATACGAGGCCAAAAACCAACTGGAATAGCTGTTGGTGCACCTGTTCTGGTGTGAGCGCAGGTGCGGTTGACCAGTCGTAGGTGCGGGACTGGGTAGTAACCTAGGGCTTTCGATAATTTGAGAATTTTCCCGTGAATTCTCTATGAAATCAAGTAAAAATCGTATATTAATGATCCTTAGGCTTTGGGTGAGTGTTTCCTTCAAGAATTATTGGAATCTGAGCATGCGGGCCTGGGGTCGGATTTTAGATTTTATTCAAGAATGGTGAATTTGGCTAAGTAATAGGAGAATTCCATGCTTTGAATTTAAATTAATGTATTTGTATAACTTTTGGCTAGTTTCGAGTCCTGGGGTGTAGAGTTCGGAGTTTCGGGCGCGTTCTCGGTCCGGGGAGTAAATCTGACGCAAGGTGAGTCTCCTTTCTAACCTTTTAATGGGAAAATTGTCCCTCTAGGTGATTTAAATGCTATATGTGATAATTTGTGGGGGCTACATACGTACAAACTGAGAGTCCGTACGTAGCGACTATTACTATTATGTCCGGCTAGTTAGGCCCATATCATGCCTTGTGTTACTTGATATGAACTATATGCTTAATGAATTAACGTTACATGTTCCTTATTTCCCTGAAGTTAAGGAATTTGAGAGAAACTTGTAAGAAATTGTTCACTGAAAAGTATTCTCTTTTAAGAGGAATAATGTGTGTGCATGTGACCGCTTCGCAATTTACATTCTGTGAGCGGAGTGTGATTTCCCCAACTCTTATGGGAACGGGCCGTATGCCACGGCGGATTGAGAGATGAACTTTTGGTGCGGGCCGTTCGATCCTCGGCAGTGCATAGAGAGGATTGAGAGATGCACTTTTGGTACGTGCCGTTGGATCCTCGGCAATGCACAGACGTGACTATCTTATGACTCCGGTCGGTTGTCCTTACCGTGCATGCGTGTGATTTATTTGTTACTGAATTCATGGATATTGATCTGACAGATATTTGGGGAAAAGTGAAGAGGTAATTATTTTATTCATTCCCAGTATTCTTCCTGGATTTCAGTACCTTACATATATACTTGTTGCTTCACTGTCTTTACATGCCTACCGTTTCTATTATATTCTGTTAAATTATACTGTTGGACCTTAGTGACTGTCATGTCGACCTCTCGTCACTACCTCTTCGAGGTTAGGCGGGATACTCACTGGATACATATATATTTATGTACTCATGTTTCACTTCTGTACTTAATTGTACAGGTTCTAAGGCTGGTGCTTCTGGTTATCCGACCGGAGCTTGACGTATATTCTGGACCTGACTTCACGGTGAGCTGCCAACCTTGGCGATTTCTCAGTAGTACTATGGAGTTATCTTTTGTTTATTCATGTCTTTCATACAGTAGTACAAATTGTATCATCTTTTGTATATTCTACTAGTTCGCCTGTTGACTTGTGACACTAGTTCCTAGCACGCACATAGTAGACTCTATATTTTTGGGACTGCATATATTGGTTCATGATCATTGTGGCTGTATTTACTTAAGTTGGTTAATGTTTCCGCATTTGATTAAATGATCTAAGCTTAAAATTTTGGGAATATGTGGGGTTAGTATGTCAAATAAGGATAACCTTACTAGTAAACAATTGTTGGCTTCCCTGACTCCGGTGTTGGACGCCATCACGACCTGTGTTGGATTTTGGGTCGTGACATACTAAACGCGTTTGCGTAAGTCAGCACGCGTTCGCGAAGGGTATCCCACTAATTCTCCACGTTCGTGGCCCAGACTTCGCGTTCGCGAAGAGCAAAATGACCCCAGTATATTTTACTCTACGCGATTGCCGGAGAAGATTCGCAATCGCGAAGAGGAACGCACCAGTGCACCAGAACAGCTATTACACCAGATTTTTACAAGTTCAAAACATCCCGAAGCCTACCCAAAACTCACCCGAGCCCTTGGGGATCTAAACCAAACATGCACACAGTCCAAAAACATCATACGGACTTTCTCGTGCGATAAAATCACAAAAATAACACCTAAAAGGACGAATTTAACCTCAAAACTCATGATTTTCTCAAGAACACTTCAAATTCACTATTTTCTCAACCGGACGTCCGAATCACGCCAAATCAAATCCGATTCTTAATAAATTTCACAATTGCAACTTAAATATCATAACAAACCTGTATCGAGCTCCGGAAACAAAATACGGGCTCGATACCAATGCTTTCAAACATTAATTCATTTCTTTATTTCATTGAAAATCCAGCAAAATAATTTTTTTAAAAATTGATCTCTATGGCTAGGGACCTCGGAATTCAATTTCGGGCATATGCCCAAGTCCCATATTTTACTGCGGACCTCCCCGAATTGTCAAAATACAGATCCGGATCCGTTTACTCAAAATGTTGAACAAAGTCAACTAAAACAAAATTTTAAATTCTAAAAATTACTATTCTCATATTTTCACATAAAAGCTTTTCGGTTTCAGGTCCAGACTGTGCACGCAAATCAAAATAATTAAAATTAGTCTTTTTAAGGCTAATGAGCCTAGAATGGAGTCTTAATTCGTAAAATGATCCTTTGGGTAATCACAATCTCCACCTCTAAAACAAACGTTCGTCCTCGAACGGACATAGAAAATTTACCTGAATTGACAAACAAGTGTGGATATCTGCTCTGCATGTCCGACTCGGACTCCCAAGTAGCTGCCTCAACGGGCTGACCCTTCCACTGCACTCGAACTGAAGGATAACTCTTTGACCTTAACTGACAAACTTGCCGGTCTAAAATCGCTACTGGCTCTTCCTCATAAGTTAAATCCTTGTCCAGTTGGACAGAGCTGAAATCTAACACGTGGGACGGGTCACCATGATATTTTCGGAGCATAGACACATAAAATACCGGATGAACTAAGGATACCCTGGAGGCAACACAAGGCTACAAGCTACCTCCCTCACTCTATCAAGAATCTCAAATGACCCGATATACCTAGGGCTCAACTTACCCTTCTTCCCAAATCTCATAACACCCTTCATGGGCGATACCCGAAGTAATACCCTCTCCCCAACCATGAATGCCACATCACGAACCTTACGGTCGGCATAACTCTTTTTCCTGGATTGAGCTGCATGAAGTCAATCCTGTATAATCTTGACCTTATCTAAGGCCTCTTGAACTAAGTCTGTACCCAATAACCAAGACTCTCCCGGCTCAAACCATCCAACTGGCGACCTGCACCGTCTACCATATAATGCCTCATAGGGAGCCATCTGAATGATCGACGGGTAGCTATTATTATAGGAAAACTCCACTAACGATGAAAATTGATCCCAAGAATCTCAAAAGTCAATAACACAAACGAGGAACATATTCTCTAGAATCTGAATAGTACGCTCGGACTGCCCGTCCCTCTGAGGATGAAATGTTGTGCTCAACTCAACTCGGGTACCCAACTCTCACTGAACTGTCCTCCAAAAGTGTGAGGTAAACTGCGTACCTCAATCATAAATGATAGACACGGGCACACCGTGAAGGCGAACAATCTCTCGAATATATACCTCTGCCAATCGCTCTGAAGTATAAGTACTTGCCACTGGAATGAAATGTGTTGATTTAGTCAGCATATCCACAATAACCCAAATGGCGTCGAACTTCCTCTGAGTCCGTGGGAGGCCAACAACGAAGTCTATAGTGATACACTCCCACTTACACTCAGGAATCTCTATTTGCTGAAGCAAACCACCGGGTCTCTGATGCTCATATTGCACCTGTTGGCAATTCAAGCAACGAGCCACATAAACAATAAGGTCCTTTTTCATCCTTCGCCATTAGTAGTGTTGCCGCAGGTTTTGGTACATCTTGGTAGCACCCGGGTGAATAGAATACTTAGAAATGTGAGCTTCTTCAAGAATCAACTCATGAAGGCCATCAACATTGGGCACACATATACGAACCTGCATCCTCAACACACCGTCGTCTCCAACTGTAACCTTATTGGAACCACCGTGCTAAACTGTGTCCCTAAGGACCATCAAATGTGGGTCATCATCCTGCCGATCTCTGATATGCTCAAATAAGGAAGACCGAGTGATTGTACAAGATAAAACACAACTGGCGAAATATCCAATCTCATGAACTGATTTGCCAAAGTCTGAATGTCTGAAGCTAACGGTCTTTCACCGACTGGAATAAATGCATGGCTGCCCATACTCAATGCCTTCCTACTCAATGCATCGACCACCACATTGGCCTTTCCCGAATGATACAATATAGTGACGTCATAATCTTTCAATAATTCTAAGCATATCCTCCCTCTCAAATTAAGATCCTTTTTCTTGAATAAATATTGAAGGCTACGATGATCCGCGTAAACCACACATGGCGCGCCATAAAGATAATGCCTCCAAATCTTCAACGCGTGTACAATGGCTGCCAACTCTAAGTCATGGACAGGATAATTCTTCTCATGAATCTTTAACTTCCGAGACACATATGCTATCACCCTAACCTCTTGCATCAATAACGCTCCCAACCCAACACGGGAAACATCACAATATACCATGAAAGATCCTGAACCTGATGCTAACACCAATACTGGCGCTGAAGTCAAAGTTGTCTTGAGCTTTTGAAAGCTCGCCTTACTCTCGTCCGACCATTTAAATGGGGCACCCTTCTGAGTCAATCTCGTCATCGGGGCTTCTATGGATGAGAACCCCTCCACAAAACGACGGTAGTAACCTGCTAAACCCAAGAAGCTCCTGATTTTTGTGGTTGTATTGGGTCTAGGTCAGTTCTTCACTGCCTCTATCTTCTTAGGATCTACCTGAATACCCTCTACTGATATGATGTGACCCAAGAAAGCCACTAAATCTAACTAGAAATCACACTCTAAAAATTTAGCATACGACTGATTATCTCTCAAAGTCTGAAGCGCTATTCGGAGGTGCTTCTCATGATCCTCCTGACTGCGGGAATATATTAGAATATCATCAATAAACAAGATTACGAAGGAATCCAGATAAGGCTTGAAAACCCAATTCATCAAGTCCATAAATGTTGCTGGGGCATTAATCAAGCCAAAAGACATCACCAAAAATTCATAGTGACCACATATCGTCTGAAAGACTGTCTTAGGGACATCAGACATTCTAATGTTCAACTGATGGTAGCCCAATCTTAGATCAATTTTAGAAAACACCCTGGCGCCCTGAAGCTGATCAAACAAATCATCAATCATCGGCAACAGATACTTATTCTTGATAGTAACTTCATTCAACTGCTGGTAATCTATACACATCCTCATAGATCCATCCTTCTTCTTTACAAACAGAACCGGTGCACCCTAGGGCGAGACACTAGGTCTAATGAAACCCTTATCAAGAAAGTCTTGCAACTTTTCTTTCAATTCTTTCAACTCTGGTGGGGCCATCCGGTATGGAGGGATAGAAATGGGCTAAGTGCTCGGAGTCACATCAATGCAAAAACCAATATCCTTGTCGGGTGGCATCCCCGGCAAGTCTGTCGGAAATACCTCGGGAAACTCACGAACAATAGGCACCGAATCTATCAAAGAAATCTTGGCATTAGAATAAAAAATATGAGCCAAATAAGCCAAACACCCATTCTCAACCATGCCACGAGCCTTGGTATAAGAAATCACTCTGCTAGGAGAATGACCAGGAGTCCCTTTCCACTCAAATCGAGGCAACCCTGGAAAAGCTAAAGTAACTGTCTTGGAGTGACAGTCCAAGATGGCATATTAAGGTGACAACCAATCCATGCCCAATATGACATCGAAATCAACCATGTCAAGAAGCAAAAGGTCTACACTAGTTTCAAGACCCTCAATAACAACCACACACGAACGATACACACGATCTACAACAATAGCATCCCCCACCGGCGTAGACACATAACAGGGACACTCAAATAATTGCGGGGCACAACCAAATACGAGGCAAAATAGGATGACACATAATAACAAGTAGACCCCGGATCAAACAAAACTGAAGCATCTTTATTGCAAACTGAAATGGTACATGTGATAACAGCATCGGAGGACTCTGCCTTGGGTCTGGCCGAAAATGCAGACAATCAGGGCGGAGCGCCATCACCCTGAAACATGTCTTTGATACGACCTCTGACAGGTGGACCACCACCTCTAGCGGGCTGGCCTCCACCTTTAGCAGGATGACCTCCACCTCTAACATTCTGACCTCTACCTTTGACTAACTGACCCCTACCCCTGGCCGGCTGGGCAGGTGGTGCTGCAGCTAGTACTGGAACTATAGCACGAGAATTTTGGTACTGAGGCTGATTACCTAAAAATTTCGGATAAAATCTCCGAATGTGCCCATACTCACCACACTCATAACACCCATCCTGATACTGAGGCTGACCCTGACGAACCGACTGACCACAATAATAACTCTGAAGAGGAGGTGCTCTGATAGGGGCTGGCTAATCAAAATAACACAAGTAAGAGACACGACCACCTGAGGCACCATAGGACGTTTGAAGTGCTGAATTAAATTTCCTAGAAGAATGGCCTCTACCTTGAGTACCTCTGTCTCCAGATGAGGCACCGCTGAATCCACCAGAATAGCGAGGCCTCTTGTCTGACCCCTGACCTCCCATCCCGAGAACCGTCTCAACTCTCTTGGAAACATTGGCCGCATCTGGAAGTGAAATTTCAGTCATTGTCTCTTGGCCATCTGCAACCTGATGGGCTGGTCAAGGCCCTCAATAAATCTCCTAACACTCTCTCTCTGTGGGCAATAAAAGAATAGCATGCCGAACCAAATCCACAAAATGATTCTCATACAGGGTAACTGTCATGCCCCCTGCTGAAAACGCTCAAACTGACGACACTTCTCTTCTCTAGTAGTAATAGGCAAAAATTTCTCCAAAAAGAGGTGAGAAAAAGGATCCCTAGTCAAAGCAGGTGACCCAGCTGGTCTAGTCAACAAATAATTACTCCACCATTTCTTGGCGGAACCAGTCATCTGAAACGCGGTGAAGTCGACCCCATTGGTCTCCAAAATACCCATATTACGAAGAACCTCATGACAACTTTCAAGATATTCATATGGATCCTCTAAAATAGCACCACTGAAATGCACATGGAAAATCTTGATGAACCTGTCCAATCTCCACAAAGCATCAGAGGACATAGTCGTCCCCTCAACAAGCGGTGCTGTAGCAACGGACTGAACTACCCCAACTGGATTAGCTGTTGGGGTCTGAACCTGAGGAGTAGTCTGATCAGGAGTGTGGGTAACAGGAGTTTGGACCCCTCCTCCAGCCTGAGATACGACTGCTGCCACGGGGAGTGTGCCAGTCTGAGCTACACTCTCCATGAGGACCACTAATCGGACCAAAGCATCTTGAAGCACTGAGGTAGCAATAAACGCCTTTGGGACCAGAGCTGGTCCAACTGGAACGGTGTGAGATGGAGCCCTCCCATCAATCTCAATTTGGGGCTCCGCAGCTGGAGTTGCTGTCTGAGAAGTAGGCTGTGCCCTGCCCCTACCTCGGCCCCTGACGTGGCCTCGAACTATGCCCCTAATAGGAGTTGTTGCTGGAAGACCAGATTGTTGGTCAGCAGAAGAGGAAGCACGTGTTCTCGCCATCTGCGAGAGAATAGAAGAGTTCAATCACTATTTGAGATACCAAGAATCGTACGACAAAGTAGAAATAAAAATGAGTTTGTTCCTAACTTTATAGCCTCTAAGAGATAAGCACAGACGTCTCTTTACCGATCCCTCAGACTCCATTAAGCTTGTTCGTGAATTGTGAGACCTATGCAACCTAGTGCTCTCATACCAACTTGTCACGACCCAAATTCCCAACCCTCGGGATCGTGATGGCGCCTAACACCACACTTGATAGGCAAGCCAATGTTACCATTTTCCTTTAAATTTATTTAAACACGAATAAAAAATTCTAAATAAACACGAATTCCTAAACTTTCCAATAACTGATATCAATAATAATATTAGAAATAATAAGACGAACCACGAACTAATACTAAATGTATAACTACCTAGGGTTTGGTGTCACAATTCACGAACTACTAAAGAATACTACAGATAACTGGGTTGAAAGAAACGTATATTTGTTTTGAATGAAATAAAACAGTATCTAAATAAGAAAGGGAAGACTCCAGGAATCTGCGGACGCCAGCAGATCTACCTCGTGTCTCCGTGTGAATATTTTCAACTACTACTTTCACCTAGCTCTGACAGGTACCTGGATCTGCACAAAAGAGTGCAGAGTGTAGTATCAGTACAACCGACCCC
>ML356259.1:0-41453 GCA_005239505.1 Nicotiana paniculata | reverse complement strand
ACTTAAAATCTTCAAAACTCGGAATTGACCGGACAAAGGACCCCTGGCGTTAAAAGGCTAAGGCCTGGCTAACGCCAGGGCAGGGCTGGCGTTAGCAGGCTAAGGCCTGGTTAACGCCAGGGTAGGGCTGGCTTTAGCAGGCTAAGGACTGGCTAACGCCAGGGTAGTCCCGGGTCACTCCTTTTCGACTCTTGAGCGTATTTTCGACGTTTATGCTCCCATTTAGCTCGGCTTCCGTTTCCAATTCACCTACACATAAAATAAACTCCATTAAGGACATAACAAGTGTAATTTTATCATTAATGCGCATTAAATGTGAGGTATATCACATGTTAAACTATGCGATTTAGTCTCGCATCACTCGTCCTCATGGAAAGTGATTTTGTGGCTTTCTAGCACCTGCTCTACCATATTGGCCATTTCTCTGCTAGTGATGTGGTTGGGCAGGTATGCTTCATTCAACACCTTCACTAGAACATTCCTGTGTGCCTCAGAATTTTGCAGCAACGATAGGATATATATATGGGCGGGAGTATTGTTCAGATGATCAATGACAAACTACTCCCTTGCTTGTAGTTTCCTCCAGAGGTCATCTGGACCAGTCTCAATAACAGGCGATTTACTGGAAGGTTTCTTGCTAGTTTCTCCCAAATGTTCAGGTATATAAGCCCTTCCTGTTCTGGTCATCTCTTGTGCAGCACCAGATTCTTCCATCTTCGACTTTCCTTTTCTTCTAGCCTCAACCAAATGATCCCAAGGTACAACATTGGAACTGAAGGGTGGTGTGGATGCCACTGTTACAATGAAAGGTGTGGCCACCTCCACCGTAAATGGAGCGGAAGTTGCTACAGGTGGGGTTACTTCCACTTCAAAAGGAACTGATGCGGCTGTCTTGACTTAAACTGGTGGTTGTACCTGCGCCACAATGGGATTGAGTGTGACTGCAGGCTTCTTAGGATCGTCTCTTTCCAGAATAATCCCAATTGATCCCTCGGGATCCCACTCTTCATCAGTTTCTATCACATTGACACCTTCACCCGTATGATCTGGGAGGGGATTGTTGCGGACATTTGGTGTAGTTTCCTTTTCCTGTATGACCTTATTAATCATTGTCTGGATCTTGTCTTTAAAGGTGCGACACTCATCAATAATGTGTCCATTCATGTCGGAACAGTATGCACAAGTCTTGTCTGGATTAACCCATTGAGATGAGTTCTCCATTGCCACAACGGGAATAAGGGTGACATAAACAGCATCTTTCAATCTTTCGTACAACTGGTCAATGGGTTCAGCAATGGCGGTGTACTGTCTGGGAGGTTTGCGGTCAAAATTTGGCCTAGGTTTTTGGTAGTTTGGACGAGTTGGAGGTGACTGATATTAGGATGGCTGGGAATTATAGGCATGGTAGGCGGTAGTAGGTTGGGAATATCTTCGAGGTGATGCTTGGTATGTGGGTGGATGTGTTTGGTATACAAATGGAGTTTTCGGGCCTTGGGCAACCATTACTGTCCCTACTTCTTTCTTTTTAGATATGCCGCCTGATTGTAATGCTTTGTTCGTGGCCTGCAGCGTCTCAAAATTCGTCACCATTCAACTTTTAATACCTTCATTGATCATTTCTTTAATCTTGATGATATCGGAGATTTATTGAGTGGAGTGAGGTAAGGTTTCAACATATATAGGGTTTTTCTGGTGAATGCCAGGGCTTTGGGTGTAGTGGTGATCATTGGTGGAGTTCTGGGGTTGGGGGATAGGTTATGGGGTATTCTAAGGAGTGTGATAGGTGGTTTCTGGGTATTTAGTAAGGAGATGTTGATTTTGAGGAGGGGTTGTATACTGGTGAGGTGCGGGAGGATCCTGAGGGTGTTTGTCGGGTGCGTTTTGAGGTGGTACAGGGTTTTGGGTGTTTGGGACATTCAATGTGAGGGAGAGATTTGTCAAGTTACGGACCTGCTCAAGCTCACCTTGTAGTTCATGTATCTTCTGCTCAAGCCATAAAATCAAGTCATTTGGGGCCTGAGCGCCCTGACCATTAAGAGTTTCCACATTCTCAACATGTGTAGTGTTGTCTTTTCTGATTCCGTTCATAACATCAATTTTATCTTTTCCTTTGCCTTTCAGTATTCTTGGTGGGGGAGAAGGTGGAGGGCCTCTGGATCTGGCATGATAAGTTGATGATTCCAGTATGCGTGAACCAACCTTGGGGAATGAGAATAATCAAAAAGGAAAGAAAAACAAAAGTTAACCAAGTCAGTAAGAGTTATGAAAAGAGTATTTGTAGTATTTAAACACATAGTGCATGAATGTAAATTCGCGTCCTAATTTGGGAGCCTCGTTGTGCCCGAGGTAGGCCTAGAGACAAGTGTATTTGGAGAATTTTTTTTCAAATAATGTCTTCATTTCATTAATGTAAAAGTAGATGAATCTAAAATGACACCAAATAAGATAAGTCACTAATGACACTTGGCCTTATTACATTTGAAAAAGTAGATAAACCTAATCTACTTGGTCCCAGAAGGACCTCCCCCATGCTTGATTCTTTTGGATCTATCGATCATGTTCCCAAGGGCGCGCATGCCCAACAATAGGTATACCCTTACTAGATGTCCTCCTTCGTTTCCCTCAACATTCTAGCAGTCAGCGACTATCTTCCTTGTCTTCTCCTCTAGCTCCATCAGACTTCACTCTAGATATTCCAGCCTTTAATTAGATTTGATATCCATTTCCCTCTATTAATTCATTAGTTCCATATCAGTCTCGTGTATTTCCAGATTCTCGACTCAGACCCATGAACCCTTTTCCGCAGTTTGTTGTATTTTTCTTGGGCTTCAGCAACTTCGTCTATGACCCTGTTTCCTGGACCGATTCCCAGCTCAACTATCCCTGCTAAGCTTTCTTCCAGCCGTAATGGGTAGAAGTGTACATGCACTGCGTGATACCTGTCTGGTTCGATGGTGTCCCTTTCTACAATAATCTTTAGGTGCCACATATGCTGAGCTTCACATTTGTATAGGAGGCCGTCATCCTAAAAATCTGCCCTATAATGACTTATTTTAACCACCCGCGATATGACTTGCTTCTTGCCTACTTGTCTCATAACCTTGATGGTAACATAAGGGTATATGCCCCTTAACCTGATCAATACCAAATGCAGAGTGTCCCTAGATCTGATGATGAACTCGCTAGTAGGGAACCATTCGAACATCTATTAAACCTGATACTCGGTCAAATTATCAAAAAACTGCACCCATTCTGTAGCACTCTCTGATTGAGCAAACCTGTCCGGGATATAGGTAATCCTCTTAGGGTGGTGGAAAGCTATACGATCATTGCACAGTCTTCGTGGAAACTCTTGACAGTATTAACCTCTCTAGAGATGCTCTAAGAACCAAACCTGTAGCAGCAGATTACAACCCTCGAAGTGTTTGAAGCCCTTCTGGCAGATGGTCCAAGGCCCAATATATGCCTGCTATGTTCATAGGGACAATGGTATATGTTTTCCTCTCGATACCCTCCGTTACGGTTTTAGTCATCATGGCCAGTCTGGTGTGAATTTTGTCCCCTTTGCATCGAAAACGCTATCATATCTAGGAAGCAAACGATGAACACAAAAACCCTACGGTGAATACAACCCAAGGATGTGATAGATAATTCATCATGGAAGATACGATACGATTTGCTATGACCATATCGTTCATAGAGGTAGTCAAAGGGTATGCAGGACTTCTTCAGGCACTCCAAATCGTCGTTCTTTTTCAAACCTATCATTTTCAGTAACCCCCTAGAGGTACGGTTTTCCAGAACCAATAAACCGGGACTTTCCCAAGGTAGCCTAGCGAATCCACCTATTTCTTCCAAAAGAGGGGTCATTTCTATGTTTCCCAAGCGAAACACGGATCTTTCTCCGTCCCAGAACATTTTGGTAGCTTCAATCAACAATTTATTCGGTTGGATGTCCAATAAAAAAGTCAAATTTCCCAGGACCTTTTTCAGATGCTCTTTTTCACTTGATGAAAGATCTTCCCACCAATCTAGCAAAAATGGTGGTATGTTATGGACCATGCTGAACCTGAGGACTTCGTACCTCATTTTCTACAAAACTAATAAGGTTAGACCCTTTCCCCCTCCAAATTCGACTATTTATACATCAGTGATTAGCATACTGGCACTTATTTCTCCAAATTAATGCGCAGATCGTGGTTGCGTCCGTTGGGATTATGGAAACCCCGGCGGACTTTTGGATAAGGCTTTTCTTAAAGGGTTATTATGTGGAGAACATATTAACCCTGGCTAGGTTTGACCATGATGCATGTACAATTAATTAGAGTAAGGTTTCTATAGAGGTCTAGACTGGTACCCTCAAGCGAAAAACTTGAGGGGGAAAGGCATGGAATCGTCAACTGCACCGCTCATCGACTAGTTTTACCTCAACAAAGCCTTTCCGAATTCAAATGGGTGATATATAGGAAGAGCACAAACACTCATCAAGCGTTAGTATGGTATTGATTACGCACGAGTGGAATATGATGTTGAACGCGATTTATGCAAAAGAAAATAGCATGTTGTCACGTATTTGAACGTTAGAAAATGATAAATGCGGTATTTAATAATTGAAAAGGTGTTTTAAGAAAGAAAACAAAGAGACAAGTCAGTTTCCATAGTACAAATAAATCATAAATTCTTGAAAATAGGCAATTAAATTCACATAAAGTGGGAAAGGGAAACGGTGTGCACGTATTAACAGAATAAAGTTGTCACGCCCCAAAATGGAAGTACACGACCGGCACTCAACCGGGTGACCCCAGTCAAGCGAACCTGACTTGCCTTTCCTATCCCACGTGTTACCCCGTGATTTCAATATACATCGTTCAAGTAAAATAGCAATTTATAACTTAAGCATAAACTTCCAACGTTAATTCACTTCTACTTTTTATCATTACTAACACATGATACCAAATACTTACAAAGATACAAACAACATTAACGACGTGGACCCAGATTCAAAACCGTACGCTTACTACCCAAAATGCATATGCATACTTACCCCACATTGCGTCTACGGAGCCTCTACAACTACAAAAGATTTATATATTACTTGCTGGAAACAAGGCCCCGGCTATACCTTACACTACACCATAAATTCAAATTAAGGTGCCATGAGTCACACGCGGCCCCGGGAGGAAGTGGGGCTCACCAGAACAGCTGACAGAGAGGAGAGGAGGCACTAGTGACGGCGGGCTGAATTACCTGCTGTAGAAGCACCTACATTTATATAAGAAAATGTAGCACCCTCGGCAAAAGGGACGTTAGTACCGTGGAATAGTACTTGTATGTATGAACAAACGTCATCCCAAGTACAATCAAACAATACACCAGTAAGAAACAGTAATAGGACAAATCAATCAATGCACGTGAAAAGAACAACCAAATCATCAAGTTTCAAAATCTCTCTTTTCCCCTTTTCAACATTTCCATATTCAAGAGTTTTCCCAATTTTTCATTTCGATGGTGATAACGATCACATTCCGTTCTCATTACCTCGGCCACCCTTATTACCTCGGCCACCCTTATTGCCTCACGCCTTATCAAGATTATTGCTTTAGGTTGCGGCGTGCAATCCGATCCCACCTGAGAATCACATTTCATAACATCAACCACAAACAATTACATCACAAAAATCATAACTTCAAGGAATACAAGTTCCTACCAACAATTTATGGATTTGGGCCCAAGGCACCATAACTCTCATCAAGTAATAATTTCATGAACACGGTATTGCCACAATCGCCCAATTTAGTTACATTGTTTCACAATACTCTTTTTCATTACTTTCCACGCATGGCTTTCAAGTATTTTACACATTCCCACATTTGAGCACATTATCAATCTTCCGTTCATCACCCATCAAACATCTTTCACAATTTCATACATCATAGTAGCATGAAAATTAACCAGGAAAATACGAGAATAGAATCTCACGCCTCAACACATCTGAACAATCAATTAACATATTTCCAAACAAGGCACACATAACAAATACCCGGAACCCACAAGAGGATTCTACGAAGGTTAAAGTTAGCCATACATACCTCGAATCGGTATTTTTCCTTAATTTCTATCTCAAATCACCGGGCCTTCTAGAACCTTCAACCTAATTCATAATGCGGCACATTTAAACTTAGAATTAGGAATCATGAACATGTCTCGAAGTCATTTGAGCTTTCTATCAAACACTAGGTGTTCTTTTTAGATTAGATAGCCCTTATTTAGTGAGAGATTACCCCAACCTATTTTCCTTAACTAGATTATGGCAGACTGGGTGCATGCATGAAAGGTTCTTAACCCCGTCTTCATGAACTATCCTACCCATGTTTCATTTTAACAATATCTCGAAATTTAGGATTAATAGAGTGGAAGCTTACCTCTTGGAGTGAAGAAATTTGTATTCTACTTGATTAGTTACAAGCTTGAGTGATGAAGGCAGACCAATTTGATGAAGTTGGGGCTTTCTCTCTCTAGAACCCACTCTTTCCTCTCTCTAATATCCCAGAAAAATGGTTAAAAATGAAGGGGAAGGGTGTTTTTAATGGACTGGGGTCGGGTTTTAAAATTAGAAAAATAGAATCCCGACATAAGAATGCGTTCAAGAATGCGATTGCATTCTTGACATGTGGTCCGCATAAGCGATCGCATAATGGCCCTCAAGATGGGACAAAATTCGAAACACACTGCCCATGTATGCGATAATTGTGCAGTCCGATACACGTTATGCGATCGCATACTGGACCGCATAGTTGACTTCAAATGGGGCAGTACTCTACCTAGGTATGCGACCATTATGCGGTATGCATACATGATGTACAGTCTCATAGTGCATCGCATAACAACTACTTTCTGGAAAAATTATATTCTTCTAGTCTCGGGGTACTTTTTACACATGTCCGGTCTGTTTCAATGATTCCCACAGTAAAACAACTCGGGGACTCATTTGGGAATTATTTTAAAGAGAGAAAATGTTACGGGTCTTTACATCCTCCCCCCTTAAAAATCATTCATCCTCGAATGAGGGTTTTGGAAATCAATTAGTTTTGAAAGCATGACATGAAATTTCCAGATTTTCACTAACTCCAATATTTCAGAAACTTTTTGCCAGAGTTCCCTTGGTAAATAGATCTATCTACCTGTCAGAGAGCCCCCGAAACACATTTCAATGCACTATTGCTCAGTTTTAAATCACCCAATAACTCACACAAAATGTTGTTAATTCAACAATTGGTCCCTAATCAATCATTATGTCAACTAAACATAGTTCTTTCTTCTCATACCACAAATTTGCACATGACTCACATTTTTGCATATAACTTGGTCGTTTTAATGAGTCCCATACAACCCAATCAGCTCAATATACTATATTCATTTCAATTACTCATTACCAACCTACACTACTATTAATCATTTGCCCAACACATACCTTCCGCAAAACTTTCATTTACCTCAAGTGTTGCACACTACTCAAATAGAACTGCGGATTAAATTTTAGCACATATTGGAAAATTTACCACAATAAGGTAATTAGGGGAAGATGGGGTGCTTCTGCACAAAACCGAACATAAAAATATGATTTTCTTAGAGATGACAGTTCTGACGATCACTACTAGACTTATTCAAATAAGTGGGGATATCTTTCTTTCATCTTATTTTCCGCCTCCCACGTGGCCTCCTCAACGTGCTGACTTCGCCACAATACTTTAATTGAAGTGATTTCTTTGTTCCTCAATCTACGGATTTGTCTGCCAAGACTTGCCTTTCCTATCCCAGGCGTTACCCCGTGATTTCAATATACATCGTTCAAGTAAAATAACCATTTATAACTTAAGCATAAACTTCCAACGTGAATTAACTTCTACTTTTTATCATTACTAACACATGATACCAAATACTTACAAAATACATACAACATTAACGACATGGACCACGATTCCAAAACGTACGCTTACTACTCAAAATGCATATGCATACTTTCCCCACATTGGGTCTACGGAGCCTCTACAACTACAAAATATTTATATATAATTTTCCGGCAACAAGGCATCGGCTATACCTTACACTACACCATAAAGTCAAATTAAGGTGACATGAGTTACACGTGACTCCGGGAGGAAGTGGGGCTCCCCAAAATAGCTGACGGAAAGGAGATGAGGTACTACTGACGCTGGGCTGAATTACCTGTTGTAGAGGCACCTACATTTGTATAAGAAAATGTAGAGCCCCTGGCAAAAGGGACGTTAGTACGGTGGAATAGTACTAGTATGTATGAACAAACTTCATCCCAAGTACAATCAAACAATACACAAGTAAGAAACAATAATAGGGCAAATCAATCAATGCACGTGGAAAAGAAAACAAAATCATCAAGTTTCAAAATCTCTCTTTTCCCCTTGTCAACATTTCAATATTCAAGAGTTTCCCCGATTTTTCATTTAGATGGTGATAACAATCACATTCCGTCCTTATTACCTCAACCACCCTTATTACCTCGGCCACCCTTATTGCCTCACGCCTTATCAAGCTTATTTCTTTGTGTTGCGGCGAGCAACCCGATCCCTCATGACAATCACATTTCAGAACAACAACCACAAACAAATACATCACAATAATCATAACTTCAAGGAATACAAGTTCCTACCAACAATTTATGCATTTGGGCCCAAGGCACCATAACTCTCACCAAGTAGTAATTTCATGAACACGGTGTTTCCACAATCGCCTAATTCAGTTACATTATTTCACAATACACTTTTTCATTACTTTCCATGCATGGCTTTCAACTATCTTACACATTCCTACATTACCCATCAAATATCTTTCACAATTTCATACAGCACAGTAGCATGACAATCAACCAGGAAAATCAGATAATAGAATCTCACGCCTCAACACATCTAAACAATAAACTCACATATTTACAAAAAAGGCAGACATACCAAATACCTGGAACCCACAAGAGGGTTCTATGAAGGTTAAAGTTAGCCATACATACCTCGAATCGAGATTTTTCCTTAATTTCTATCTCAAATCACCGGGCCTTATAGCACCTTCAATCTAATTCATAATGCGGCACATTTAAACATAGAATTAGGAATCATGAAAATGTCTCGATCTCATTTGAGCTTTCTATCAAACACTAGGTGTTCTTTTTAGATTAGATAACCCTTCTTTAGTGAGATATTACCCCAGTCTATTTTCCTTAACTAGATTACGGCAGATTGGGTGCATGCATGCAAGGTTCTTAACCCCGTCTTCATGAACTATCCTACCCATATTTCATTTTAACAAGATCTGAAAATTTTAGGGTTAATAGGGTGGAAGCTTACCTCTTAGAGTGAGGAAATTTGTATTCTACTTTATTAGTTCCAAGCCTGAGTGATGAAGGAAGACCAATTTGATGAAGTTGGGGCTTTCTCTCTCTAAAACCCAGTCTTTCCTCTCTCTAATATCCTAGAAAAATGGTTAAAAATAAAGGGGAGGGGTGTTTTTAATTGACTGGGGTCGGGTTTTAAAATTAGAAAAATAGAAGCCCGGCACAAGAATGCGGTCAAGAATGCGATCGCATTATTGACATGCGGTTTGCATAATCGACCGCATAATGGCCCTCAAGATGGGCCGAAATTCGAAACACACTACCCAGGTATGCGACCATTGTGTGGTCCGCATACACGTTATGCGATTGCATACTGGACCGCATAGTTGACTTCAAATGGTGCAGTACTCTGCCTAGGTATGCGACCATTATGCGGTCCACATACACGATGTACGATCGCATAGTGCGTCGCATAAGACCTACTTTCCGGAAAAATTATATTCTTTAAGTCTCAGGGTACTTTTTACACAGCTCCGGTCTGTTTCAATGATTCCCACAGTAAAACAACTTGGGGACTCATTCGGAAATTATTTTAAAGCGAGAAAATATTACGGGTCTTTACAAAAGAATGCTTAAAGACTAATTCACAAAAGGCAAGTCTGTTATGGTAAGAGCCTAAGGGTTATCCCCAGCACAGTCGCCATGCTGTCGCGCCCCCTTTTTTCTCGCGAAATCGGGTTTCGACATTTCTGAGATAACTCCCTACCTTTTGGGATGGGGTATGAGATTTGAAGAGTCGCCACCTAACAGATTAATGTGCGTTAGGGAACCTAGTGTAATTGACTCATGAAACTAGTTTACATAACAGAGATCGGGTAAGGGCTCGAAATTACTTTGAGGGGAAGGTGTTAGGCACCCCTCGAGGTCCACAATGGTGCGTCCCGACGAACATAATTAAGCAAATTAGACAAAGATACATTACTTTAAAACATGAATTAAAGGGTTCCTAGGTTTTTTAGCCTATAGGATTATTTCCATGCAATACTTGGCAACTTTTCCCAAGTTGGGTGCTACTCATAGTACTAGCGCACGGGTCGTCATCTCCTTTAGTACCCAATTACTATCTTTCAGTTATTACCTAAGCATTCTAGTAGCTTGTAACTCGTTCCTTATGCGTGCACTACCCGTCCCTTACCTATGGTCCTGGAGGTATTTAGGACCTCTATTTAGGGTGGTTGTAGACTGACCTATGTTTCTTAAAATTAATAAAATCTAGGCGACAAAAAAAATTCAAATAGGACATCATATAAGGGGGAGAATAAGAGCTCATATTAACCGCCACAAGTAGACAACAAATGCACACAATTAAATCAGACAACTTTATTGATTTAGGATCCTATAGGCTGGATATCTAGATGACCATAAACAAAATGTAAGAAGGAAGTTTATTAGAACAAGCATTGGGACCTAATAGCTTGCCTAATGATTTGATTAAGTTCTGAATCTGGGCACATTTCAGGCAGCAAGATGTCACAATTGTTAGGCCCCGAATTCTCAATAGCCTACATGTTTGCCTAAGTGATAACCGGAACTGATTAATAGAATCCTATAGGCATGGTATCTACAATTGTTAAATATGTACCTATAACATGGTTTCTAAGTGAGTTACTGATTTCGAGCATAATTTTTATGTTTACAAACTAATTTACCCTATACGCATGGCATTTATTAGTTTAAACCCTACAGACATGATTTCTAGGTTTTGAAACCAATTCCTTTTATTTCTATAGGCATGGTATCTAACTTGGAGTTTATTTCCCATAAGAATGATATCTATTAATCCCATGTGGGCAGAAATTTTAAACAAATTTCCAAGTAAGTTTATTAATTCACACAAATATGATCCTATATACATGATCACTAATGCACATTGAGATGGGAAATATGTGTAGATCCTAAGAACATGGATTCTAATGTAGAATTACCAAAATATCGCTATACCCCATGTTTTCGTACATGGAAGTACGCCACAAGTAAATTAACGTAAGTTCGGGAATGAGATTTTTTTTGAATTTATAAGTATCACGCTATTTCAAAAAAGGGATAAGCAAATTTGTGAATGTGAGAGGGTAAGCAAATCTATAAAAAATTAGTGTCGTCGAGGTTTGGCATTTTGGAATAGAATACGGCCCGAGCTAAAATACCCGATATTTATGGACTAGTACCATACAAGGTACTACATGGCCATGATAGTAAGGTAAATAAGGCATGTTAAAAGTGGGTAGTATTTTAAGTAATTTGAGATAATTCATAATTAAGTAGGTAATTAGTTAATTATTGTATTTGTGGATAAACATTTAAGTGAAATTTGTTGGTTAATTATGAGGGGACAATTATAAATGTGGGTGTAAGTAAGTATGGCAACAAATTGCCAACTAATCAAGAGTAAAGGAGGAGGTGGCATAAAATGGATCAAACATGGATTTGATGGACCAATTATTGTGAATAAATACAATTTCCATTGATAGAAGTTGGGTGCATTAATTTATGCATAAAAGAAAAGACTCCAGCAACATTGAATCTCCCAAATAAAAGTTAAAGAATTCTTGCAATCAAAACCAGGTCCACAATGATATTAATGTGACCATTTCCCTAATTTGCCAATTTGAAAACTTTCTGTCACTTGTCTTCTCTATAAAAGGTTGAAGGAATTATGTATTCTTCCATGGCTAAGACAGATTAGATCAAGCGTACTGTTGAATTCCATACATAAACCAGAAACAAAATTATACGTCCAAGAATACAAGTGAAGAACCAACGGGATTTTGCGTTTCTAAGGGAGTACAGTGCAATCTTTCGCAAGAATATCATATGAGTTTTTTTCCTACTTAGATCTCGTCGTTACGTGTTTTATCGCAATTGACGTATGTTAGAGGGGTTGTCAAGAGAATCGGCTCAGGTATGTTAAGTCTATTCCTTCTTTCTTTTGGCATGGTCCAAATTATACGAAAGAAATGAGCAAACTCATGGTTTCCATAAATTACTCTATTCATAGAAATACTAGGGGTGTCTATATTCTTGATTCCCCATGTGAATTATTATTATCTTCTGTTCATGGGTCTCGAAAATACGTATGTTGGTACAGTTTATTTCATGATATTAATCAGAGACATAATGGCCTTACGATGTACCGAGAGATTTTATTGACATATTTCATATGCATTTCATGCATTTACATATGCACATTGACACATGACCAGATGGCGTTATATACGCGTATGTATGTAAATATATGTATATGGGATATGGGAAAAGGTTTCGGCGTTATATACGCACCACACCTGATCAGCTGGTATATGATGATGATGTTGCCCACAATTCCTTAAATATGGTTCAAACGACGTTATATACGCATATATATGTATGTGTATTCATATATATATATACATATATGAGATATGGGAAAGGTTATGGCGTTATATACGTCTCACTACCTGATCAGCTGGTATACGATGATATTTTGCCCATAGTGGCCGATATGATATGATATGATTGGATGTCGTCAGAGGCTGATGATGTTATGAAACATGTACGTATGCACGACATGACATTCATATGCATATGCATGACGCTAAACGTAATTTATGATTTACAAAGCTATTCAGGCTTACAGGTTGAGTCATGTGCTCAATATTTCTTCCATGTCTCTTATGTACTTATTTATGTGCCTTACATTCTCGGTAAATTATTCATACTGACGTCCCTTTTGCCTGGGGACGCTGCGTTTAATGCCTGCTGGTCCCGATAGACAGGTCGAGAGCCCTCCAAGTAGGCTATCAGCTCATCGGAAGACGTTGGTGCGCTCTATTTGCTTCGGAGTCGCTTGTTTGGTTAGTATGATTTAGACGGGTATTGTTTGGTATGGCGGGACTCTATCCCGACCTTTATGACATTTATGTACTCTTAGAGGCTTATAGACATATGTCATATATGTGAAAGATAGTACGACCTTGCCGGCCTATGTTTTGAGTTTTTAAATGATTATGTTGGCCCAATAGGCCCGTATGTCACGTGTATATGAAAATGTAATAAGAAATATACGTTACGTTGGTACTTGGTCGAGTAAGGTATCGGGTGACCGTCGCGGCCCATCGGTTTGGATCATGACAAAGACCTATAGGCAGTGTCTTTAATATGCATGATCACAAACAGTCAAGAAAATATCCTATAGACAAAATTTCTAAACGATTAGTAACACTCACACAATCAACACAGTAAACCTATAGGCAGGATTTCTAAATGAGCNAAAAAAAAAAACCCCCCCCCCCCCCCCGGCTTTTACTAATAACCCCATATTTGTTCATTACATTGATTATTACATTATTATAGCCCAATAATGAATAAATTACAAAATTCATTACACTATAGGGAGCCTTCATAGGCCTAATATAAACCTGAGAACCAGGCCTTCAAGCAAAGCAGACCTGAAGCATAATGATGGTCCATCCATGATACACAAAATTGGGCTTCTGGTGTGTCAAAGTTCCCAAGGGCCTCAGGGACCCCGGGCAATGCTCACACAAGAACCTTACTTGGAAAAACAGTTCATACAAGATTGGAAGACCAACATAATGTGTCAGAGTTCAGAGGAGTCTCAAGGACCCTAGGCAGTTCTCACATTGGGGTGGTAGGACCCTAAATAAGTAAGAGTAGAAGTTTGAAAATAATATATAAAGGGTAGGGGAACAATTTTAGAAAAAGTTTGATTTTTAGGAGCAAACATATTCAATTTACAGGACTGCAAATAGAACTCCACCTAGATAAAACATAATCCATAATTAGCATATGGTTCAAACAGACTAGTATTGGTTCAAACATAGATACTGTACCAGTATTCAAAGCAATCACAAAAGAGCAAGGATATTTGAACTAATAGACAAAATTGGCACCATATTACATGTTTGCAGAACAAGGAACATACAACTGATTATACATGGTTTCATATTACTGGAGATAACATAGTTAGCATTGTCACTAGGTGAAGTCATATGGGCATATAGCAACAGAAGCATGATGAAGTTTCAAACTAACCAGATAATTACATGGGAGAGAAACAGGATAACAAGACTTAAAGCATACTAATTTAGAGTCACATAGTAGAATAGGATAACTTAGCTTTAACAGTATCACTAAGTAGAATCACATAGTAAAATGGCAAATAGAAGCATGATGAGATTTTGAAATAAGCTAACCACACAAGCACATAGAACAAAATAGGATAACAAGAGTTAAAACATACCAGTTAGGAAGAAAGTAAACAGGGGATGTAATGGTAATTTAGATCCAGGGAGTATAGCATTGGCTTCCAGCCGGCTAAACAGTGCAGAAATCAGAACAGCAACACAAAGACAGAACTTAAGTTCTTTTAGAAAAACAGGAAGCTCGAGAGTTTTCAAGTTGTAAAGTGAAGAGGTTGTAAAAGCGTGTGTGTGAGTATAAGAGTCTCAATGTAAGTCTCTTAGTGTGTAGGTAGATGTTTCTAAGTGTAAGTGTATGTGTGTAAGCCTATTTGAAATCAAAACAATGAAAGTCTTTTATAGCATACAATAGAGTAAAATCAAATAAGGTAGGAAAATCAATCACACACAAATAAGGTGCAGAGATCAGTTAACCAGTCAATTAGGTTTAACACAAATCAATTAATAGGACAAAATCACGTAAATATCACTTAAATTAAGGAGAATCTTATACTGAATAAATCAGCAGACATGAATAAGGTTAAATAAGGTAAGCAACAAGTCTAACAATCAATTATAAATCAGCCCCAATAATTAAAGCACACAAATCAGCTAGTACTAGAATTAAGGAAAGTAGCACCAATTACTAATCACACATAAGGAAAGAATAAGTAAAAGTCTGATGAGGAAATATCCCTATTAAAGGAAAACACGATTTCAAACCCTGATTTAAGAAATAAAATCAATTAACACTTTAATTGACAGAGCTAAGGCAAATGGTCAAAACATTATGACAAACAGTCGAGTAATTGAAAACCCTAAGCATATAAAAATCATAGAGATGACATTCAAGTAAAAATCAGTCGAAACAGTACAGAAGAAAACTAGAGTTGAAACATCTAAACATTTAAACAGTTTTGCAGAAAACCTATTAGAAATCAAAACCCTAGTTTTAGGGAAAAATGAAATTGGTTGACAATAATAGTTAAAACCGAAGAATCATAAAGGAAAAATACCAACAAACTCAAACCGCTTCAGATCTAAAGAGATTTGAACTGATTTAGCCAGAAATAGTTAGGTTTACGAAAATAAACATAAATGAATTAAAAATCTGGTTTGAACAAGAGATTTGAAGCCGTAAAAAGACAAAGATATCAGTACTCACAAACATATGAGTGAATATAGACGGAGTAGTCGAGAAGATGAGGGATTTTGAACAAAATATTGTTTGAATTCCTTGAGATTCCATCAAGTAACGTGAAGACCACAACACCAGTAGAGATGTGAGGCCGGATAAGGCCTGGAATTGAAGAGAAACCCCATGAATCAAGGGGATATCAGTGACGACAGGCTAGGGTTAGAAGGGGGTGATAGAGAAGAGAGAAGAGAAGGGGTTTCAAGGACGGCATGTTTGGAAAATGGGGTAGGGTTTAGGAGGTTAGTCTAATTAAAAAAAGGGAAGAGTATCATGGACCGTTGATCTCCCGAGATCAATAACCATGATTAGTTCTAGGCTGGGCGGGTATGAACAGTGGGTTATTGGGTTTGGTATGGGATCAGGGTTAGAATAATTGGGCTGGGGTGGTTATTGGGCTGGAGTCCGAATTTAAATTTAAAAGGGGCTATCTTTTAAATACCCATTTAGTTTAATAAAAATAATTTATAGAAATAGTTAATAAATGATATACAATGATATTTATCTATGAAAATAATTTAAAATAGTTATTTGATATTACAAAGATATAAAAAGTCATCTTTTTGTAAAATAATGTAATTATGCACACATGGGCTATTATTGCAAAGTCACTGCAATTATAACCTAAATATGTAAATATAATTATGCATAGAATAATTAAAGATTAATATAAAATATAAAATGATAAAATTATTAGAAGGACATTTGTGATACAATTAGTAACTATTTAGATAAATAAATGCTGGGATAAATCAATTAAAAATATTTTAAAATTACAGAAAATTATGGAAAAATACTAGTTGATGCTTATGCATTATTTTGAAAATATATATGCATTTTGAAAATAATATAGGAAAAATTGGGTATCAACACTACTTAGAGCTTTTGAAGGTGTCCGCTATTTGCTTGTCAGTAGCACAAAATTCTACAGTGATCAACCACTTTTCACAGTTATTCCTCAAAAGTGATTCCTAGCATCGATGTGCTTAGTTTTTATGTGATGAACATGGTTATTGGTCATACTAAATGCACTAGTGTTATCAGAAAAAATGAGGATACAATCAGAATCAATTCCAAAGTTCATTAATTGTTGTTTGATCAACAACAACTGAGCACAACACGAAACAGCAGGAACAAACTCAAGTTCACCAGTAGATAAGGCCACTGAATTTTTCTTTTTGGTGGCCCAAGATAGTGGACATGATCCAAGAAAGTGTGCCATACCTAAGGTGCTCTTTCTATCCACAAGAAAACCTGCATAATCAGCATTACCATATCCCACAAGATTGAAATTACTACCTTTTGGATACCAAAGACAAAAATCAGTGGTGAATTTTAGATATCTAGAAATTCTCTTGAAAGCAGTCAAGCGAGACTCCTTTGGATTTTCCTAAAATCTTGCACAAAGGCCTACACTAAAAACAATGTCAGGTCTACTAGTAGTGAGATACAACAATGAGCCAATCATTCCTCTTTACAAGTTCTGATCGACAGATGAACCAGGTTCATCTATATCAAACTTTGTAGCTGTTGCAATAGGAGTGTCAATTTCTTTGGAATCTTCCATTTTAAACCTTTTAAGAAACCCTTTTACATAATTCTGTTGATGGATCATAGTTCCATTGGAAGGTTGTTTAATTTACAAGCGTAAAAATAAATTGAGCTCACTCATCATGCTCATTTCAAATTCACTCCCCATTAGTTTAGCAAATTCTTACTTAGCTTATCAGTAGTTGCTTCAAAGATTATATCATCAACATATATCTGAACTACCAAGAAATCTTTACCTTTTTATTTCAAGAATAAAGTATTGTCAATTTTACCTCTCTTATAGTCATGCTCAAGCAAAAATTTTGATAATCTTTAATACCATGATCTGGGAACCTTCTTGAGTCCATAAAGTGCTTTGTTAAGTTTGTACACATGATGATGATTATCTTTGTTTTCAAACCCCGGAGGTTGCTTGACAAACACTTCTTTCTTTAGATAGCCATTGAAGAAGGAACTCTTGAAATCCATCTGGTGAAGGGTGAATTCCATGTAAGCAGCAAAGGCTATCAGGAGTCTTATTGCTTCCAACCTTGCAACCGGAGCAAAGATTTCATCATAGTCTATGCCCTCTCCCTTACTATATCATTGAACCATCAATCTTGCCTTGTTCCTTGTAACTTTTCCATCTTCATAAAGTTTGTTTCTGAAGACCCATTTTGTGTCAATTACTAATATATCCAACGGTCTTGGTACCAGATGCCAAACTTGACTCCTTTCAAATTGGATGAGTTCATCTTGCATTGCATTTACCCAGTCTGCATCGTGCAAAGCCTCGGCAACATTCTTAGGTTCAATAAGAGATAAAAAAGCATCAAAAGCACATAGATTCTTTAATGAAGATCTGATTTTGATTCCATAGGTTGGATCAATAATTATGTTCTCAATGGGATGAGAACTTTGATACTTGTAAGGTCTCAAAACTAACTGATTACCCCTTGATGTTCCTTCAGTGTTTCGTCATGTTGCTCCTGTCATGTTGCTCTGGGTGGATGAACCTATTCCATCACCTGTTCCTTCTTCAAGTGCAACTTCAATCTGGGCTATTGTTTCATTTAAGTTTCTTACCAACCCAATTGCTTCATCATCATGTTACTGTCTCTCATAAAGAATCGTAGTTTCATCAAAAACCACATGGACACTTTATTCACACACATATTTATTTTTTTATAGACTTTATATGATTTAATATGTGAAGAATATCCCAATAATACTCCCTCATCACTCCTGGGATCAACCTTGCCCAGGGAGTCTTTACCATTATTGTGCAGAAAGCCCTTGCATCCAAATGCCCTAATATGGGATATATTTGGTTTTCTCCCTTTAACTCATATGGATTCTTCTCTACATGAGGTCTAGTCATGCACCTATTTATGATGTATCATGCAGTATTTACAGCTTCTGCCCAGAAGCTATGGGGAAGTTTACTAGAAAGAAGAATAGTCCTAGCCATATCTTCAAGTATCCTATTCTTTCTTTCAACTACTCTATTTTGTTGTGGAGTCCTAGGAGCAGAAAAATTATGATTTATGCCATGCTATCAAAAAATTCAGCAAATTTAGCATTTTCAAATTCAGTGCCATGATCATACCTAATTAATGCAAGTTGATTGCCTAGCTGTTTTTGGGTTTTTCTAACAAAAGAATTGAACATGTCAAACGCTTCATCTTTAGATATTAAAAACAATGTCCAAGTAAACCTAGATTAATCATCACAAGAACTATGATATATCTTTTACCACCTCTGCTTAATATTCTCATTGAACCACAGAGATCCATATGGACCCGTTCCATCGATCTAGTGGTGCTTACCACTTTCTTGCATTTAAACAAGGATCTTACCTACTTCCCCATTGCAAAAGCCTTACAAACTTTCTCTTCCTTGACTGAATGTTAGTCAGTCCTATCACCTAGTCCTTGGAGACTAATTTTTTGAGTTGACTCAGACTTGCATGTCCGAGTCTCTTATGGGAAATGAGGGGATCATTGTCCAACACACTTAGGAAAGTGAGATCATTTCTGAAAGTGTCGATAGATCTACAATGTATATATTGTTTACTTTTTTTCCCTGCAAAACAATCTTGTCAGTGGTAAGATTAATCACAAAATATTTAGTAGAGGTGAATGCTACCAAGTCACCTCTATCACACAGTTGCGATACACTAATTAGACTGTATTTCAAGCCGTCTATCAAGTAGACATTCTCAATAGAGTGAGAGTCAGCCTTACTTACTTTATCAACCCCAATGATCTCACCTTTCATCCCATTTCCAAATGAGACATTAACTCATTTGAGGTGCTCAAGTAAAAGGAACTGGTCCTTGATTCCTGTCATGTTCTTTGAGCAGCCACTGTCCATGTACCATATTTGGCTGCTCCCCTTCATTTGAACATCAGATTCCTCATCAGATTCTCCAATTTCCATAAAGTGCTTGTTCATCTCCATCTTTATCATCAGAGCTTTCTTCCCAAGCAGCAACCATAGCCTTTGTTTATCCTTTGTTCTTATTGGGATAAACCTGCTCCTTCTTTATGTTTCTTTGTTAAGCTCTTTTCTTATTCCATTCAATTTCCTATTGAGGTCAGTTTTCGATGTGGTGATCAATCTTCCCACACTTATATCAGCCCTCATTAGTCTGTTTTTCAGGAACCCTTGGTTTGGTGTAGCTTCCACTTCTTGAAGAACCCTTTACTCTCATTAGGTACTTCTTGAAGTCCTTTGTGATCATAGCCATCTCATCTTCCTTTAGATCAGCACCTTCGGTGAATTTGAGTGCTAGGCTTCTTTCCTTCTTGGGTACATCCATCTTCATGGTCTGCTTTCTAAGCTGATAAGCAGTGAGATTTCCAATCAGCTCATCCAACTTGAGAGTGGCAATGTTCTTTGATTCCTGAATGACAGTGATTTTTCTTTCACAAGAGATTGGCAGAAACCTTGTCATAATCCTCTCAACTTTGTCTTCTTCAAGAATAATCCTTCTAAGAGATGTAAGTTCATTTGTCAATGTGGTTAACATTGTATATATCTCTTGGATGGTTTCCCCTTCCTTCATAGTGAAATTCTCATATTGAGAATATAGTACAGTTCCTCTGGACCACTTCACTTGAGGTGTTCCTTCATGAGCCAATTGCAAAATGTCTCATATTCCTTAGAAGTAGTACAACATTAAATTCTTATTTAGTCGTCTAGACCAAGTCCACAGACAAGCCATTTCTTGGCCTTGGCATTCTTTTCCCATTTGCCTCCAGTCCTCAACAGTGCAATCAGCTCTTGTCTTTGGCACATCTACTCCCTCAACATTCTTCTTCATTGTAGCCAGGGGACCATAAGTTACAACGTCCCATAGCTCATAGTCCTCTCTTATGATGTGGTCTCTCATTCTATTTTTCCACCAGGAGTATTACTAGCTATTGAAGATTGGTGGCCTAGCAATTGATTGTCCTTCCCAATTTCCAAGTGGTGCACTCATCTTGATCTTTTCCTAAGGTTTTAGCCTCTTCAAGGATAACCCACTCTAATACCAATTGATGTTTTATACGTAAATACCACACAAGAGGGGGGAGGGGGCTGATTTATGTGGTGACCAATTTTTCTCCTAAACAGATTATGGAAGAACATGGTTTTTTTAAGTGCTTCTTAACCTAGTATTTCTGAAATAGTAAATGCGGAAAGTAAAGAACACAAGTATTTTACGTGAAAACACCTATCTCAAAAGGTAAAAAAACCACGACCTACTTCCCATTAGGATTTTCCCAAACTTTCCACTAAATCACTGAGCCAAAAACTGCATTTACAAAAACACTTTTGTAAACCTAAGACTAACTTTAATCTCTTGTTGCAAACAACCTCTAACTGCTGCGACAAATTCAAGTTAACTCTAACTTGAATACTTTGAGTACCTATTACAATTGCTTCTAGATAAACCTCAAAGGTACAATATGAAAACACCTACTACAAATGAGCTAGAATAAAAGATAGACACTTGAAACTGGTTCTTCTATCTGGTTCATGTAGCTTCAAGTTTGCACACTTGAATCACACACGAATTGCTTGCAAAATGCCTTGCTATTTTTCTCTGAATTCCTGTTTTAACTTCTGCGTTTGTGCTGTAAAATGAGAACATCCTGCAATATATAGAGTTAGTAGATGAAGAAATAACTAGAGTTATAATGGTACTCTTCCTTGGTGGAAGAGTTCTAGTTTACCTCAACTCCTAACTCCCTCCTTATCTTGGATACTGTTCTCTTTGAGTAAGGAGTCCTTCTCCTTATCAATTATGCAACCTTTACGATCAGGAGATATCAATTATGCACAGTTAAGCTTATCTCCTTCACGTGCATCCCACATGCTCGAATCTGCTATGTCTATGTACACAAGGGATGGACCTGGTTCATGCCTGAGTTCCTTTGTCAATCTTCAAAATATAAATTTGACAACCTAAATGTCATGACCCAAATTTCCAACCCACGGGATCGTGATGGCGCCTAACACCACACTTGCTAGGCAGGCCAGTGTTAGAACTTGATTACTCATTTTCCTTTGAATACTTACTTAAACACAATGAGACAATTTAAAATAAACTAAATCTAATAATTTCATATAAATATAGTCAGGAATCAAAATAAAAGTCAATACTTAAGCTGAACCATGAACTAAATATATAACTATAGGACTACCCCAGGGTCCGGTGTCACAATTCACGAACCACTAAGAATACTACAAATAATGGTTGAAAGAATTATGTATCTGTTTTGAATGAAATAAAGCAGTGTCTATAAAATTAAGAGAAGACTCCAGGAATCTGCGGACGCCAGCAGATTTACCTCGTGTTTCCGAAGGATGATCTCCGCTACTAAGATCTCCTAACTCTAGCCGGTACCTAGATCGGCACAAAAAAGTGCAAAGTGTAGTATCACTACAACTGACTCCATGTACTGAGTAAGTGCCGAGCCTAACCTCGACGATGTAATGACGAGGCTACGGCGGGGCATTAGCAATATAACCTGTGAACAATATATAATAATGCAAGAAAGAAATAATAATAATAAACTAAATAACCAGTAACTTGCAACATTAAATAAAAACAACTCGGATAATTCTTCCCAGATATCAGCTATAATCAATTCCTCATAATTTTCAAGTTTCGATTTAAAGAACAGTAGAAAAATCAGAGCATGAAAACCTTTTTAATAAAATCGAAGTTTTCCAAATCCTTATTTTTTATTTAGTAAAATATAATTATTCTCCCTTATCGCTCCTTGTTGCGGCGCGAAACCCGCTACCACCTGTCAACCCTTATTGCTCATTCCTATATATATATATATCACCCATATTTCTCGTGTTGCGACGTACAACCCGATCCCACATGTCCAGCCTTATCACTCCTTCTTGCAGCGTGCAACCCGCTCCCATCAGACATATAATATCAGTTTATTTACGAAAACTTTCACAATTCAGGCCAAGCCTTTCACAACATTTTTATATCAATTGTAAACATAAGATGTAAAACTCATAAACTTCATCAATTATCATTTCACAATGAAACCAACCGGAAATTATATATATATCGTAACACTGACATCCAACTCAATTCATATGTAACATAACAAAACCAAGAGAACAACCAACACTTCCAAAATACTTGAAATTATACTTAACCATAAGTTACCGAATCCAAATAGCCGTGTAAACATCGATAATCATAAAAAAATTAAGCCAGGAAGCAAATAATTGGAGACGGGGAATGGATAATGTTAAACAGATAATTTGGTGGTGCATAGATACTCACCACCTCACCTATACACCACGCACATGCAAATTCACATAGTATTTAATTTGGGGGTTCCTATTACCTAGTGTCAAGGTTAAACGAAGCACTTACCACAAATTCGTAGACCACTCACTGCTCAATTACCACTTTTTCTTTAGAATTCACCTCCAACACACTCGAATCTAATAATAATTAGCTTGATATCATTAATTAAGGCTAAAGGAAGTAACTTTACTAAAAAATTATGATTTCCCTATGTTTTCTCCAAAAAAGTATAAACTCGACCCTGGTCCTGCTTGGTCAAAACTCGGGGTTCAGACCAAATTCCGTTTATCCATTCACCCCCGAGCCCGAATATTCTATTAGTTTCGAAATCCCACCCCAATTCGAGCTCAAAATTTGATTTTTACAAAATTCCTTAATTCTACCCAAATCCTAATTTTTTACCATGAAAATTCTTGATTCTGGATTGAAAAGTGACAAAAAACATTGGGTAATTGAAATAGAAGAGTTTAAGATTGTTTACCAACATCTTGGGGATGAATTTGTGTGAAGAAAATTGCCGCTAGTTCTTTGTAGTTCGAAAATAGGTTCTGCCCGAGTTTTAAAACTGTTTTTATATGACTGGGCAGGCCTTCATCACGTTCGCGATGGGCCTTTCTCGTTCGCGATGGGTCAGGCCCAATGACCTTCATGTTCACGACCCGGTAGTCGCGTTCGCATAGAGAAAGGCAACTACCCTCCCCCAAGTCTCGTTTACATAGTGCGTTCGCGTGGTCTGGACGCGTTCGCGAAGCTTTAGCCCACCAGTGCTTCGCGTTCGCGTCCTAAGCTCCGCGTTCGCATAGAACAAAAATGGCCCCAGTGCACTTTACTCTACGCGTTCGCGAGTGAAGCAACGCGAAGAACAATTTACCTGCGCATAAGAAAGAATCCTGACAATATAATTTCTTAAGTGGAAAACATCCCGTAGCCTACCCAAAAGTCACCCGTGCCCTCGGGGCTCCAAACCAAATATGCACACAAGTCTAAAAAGATCATACAGACTTGCTCGTGCGATCAAATCATAAAAATAAGATCTAAAACTATGAATTTAACCTCAAAACTCATCATTTTTCTCAAGAACACTCAAATTTCACTATTTTTCAACCAGACATCCGAATCATCTCAAATCAACTCCGATTCTTACCAAACTTCATAGATAGTACTTAAATACTATAAAAAATCTATACCGGGCTCCAGAACTAAAATACGAGCCCGATATCAATGGTTTTAAACATTAATTCATTTCTTCGTTTCATAAAAATCCATCAAAATAATTTCCTTACAAAATTGATTTCTAAGGCTAGGGACCTCAGAATCCAATTCCGGGCATATGCCCAATTCCCATATTTTACTGCGGATCTCCCGGGATCATCGGAATACGGATTCGGGTCCATTCACTCAAAATATTGAACCAAGTCAACTAAAACAAAATATTAAATTCCAGAAGTTATTATTTTTCCTATTTTCACATAAAAGCTTTCTGGTTTCATGCCCGGACTGCGCATGCCAATTGAGGTAAATAAAATTTGTCATTTTATGACCAATAAGCCTAGAAAGGAGTCTTAATTCATAAAATCACCCCTTGAGTCATCAAAATCTCCACATCTAAAACAAACATTCGTCCTCGAACGGACATAGAAGATTACCTGAATTGGAAAATAAGTGTGTATATCTACTCTGCATGTACGAATCAGACTCCCAAGTAGCTGCCTCAACAGGCTGACCCATTCACTACACTCGAACAGAAGGGTAACTCTTTGATCTCAACTGACGAACCTGCTGGTCTAGAATGGCTACTTGCTCCTCCTCATAAGTCAAATCTTTATCCAATTGGACAGAGATGAAATCTAACACGTATGACGGGTCACCATGATATTTCCGGAGCATAGATACATGAATGACCGGATGAACTCAAGATAACCATGGAGACAACGCAAGTCTATAAGCTACCTCCTCAACTCTATTAAGAATCTCAAATGGTTTGATATATTTAGGGCTCAACTTGCCCTTCTTCCCAAATCTCATAACACCCTTCATGGGCGATACCCGAAGTAATACTCTCTCTCCAAGCATGAATGCCACATCCCGAACCTTACGATCGGCGTAACTCTTTTGCCTAGACTGAGCTTCATGAAGTCGATCTTGTATGATCTTGACATTATCTAAGGCCTCTTGAACCAAGTCTGTACCCAATAACCGAGCCTCTCCCAACCCAAACCACCCAACTGGCGATCTACACCGTCTACCATATAATTCCTCACAGGTAGCCACCTGAATGCTCGACTGATAACTATTATTGTAGGAAAACTTCGCTAACGGCAATAATTGATCCTAATAACCTCCAAAGTCAATAACACAAGCGCGAAGCATATCCTCTAGAATTTAAATTGTACGCTCAGACTGCCCTTCTGTCTGCAGATGAAATCCTGTGCTTAACTCAACTTGGGTACCCAACTCACGCTTAACTGCCCTCAAAAAGTGCAAGGTAAACTGTGTACCTCGATAAGAAATGATAGGCACGAGCATATTATGTAGGCGAACAATCTCTCGAATATATACTCTACCAACCGCTCCGAAGTATAAGTACTTACCACTGGCATGATATGTGTTGATTTAGTCAGCTTATCCACAATAACCCAAACTGCGTCGAATATCCTCTAAGTCTATGGCAGTCTAACAACGAAGTCCATAGTGATATGCTTCCGCTTCCGCTCAGGAATCTCTATTTGCTAAAGTAAACCACCGGGTCTCTGATGCTCATATTTTACCTGTTGGCAAGTCAAACAACGAGCCAAATAAGCAACAATATCCTTTTTCATCCTTCACCACCAGTAGTGTTGTCGCAAGTCCTGGTACATCTTGGAAGCACCCGGGTGAATAGAATACTTAGAAGTGTGAGCTTCTTCAAGAATCAACTCACAAAGGCGATCAACATTAGGCACACATATACGACTCTGCATCCTCAAAACATCATCATCTCCAACTGTAACATTCTTGGCACCACCGTGTCGAACGGTGTCCACGAGGACCATCAAGTGTGGGTCATCATCCTGCTGATCACTAATACGCTCGAATAAGCATGACCGAACAATTGTACAAGCTAGAACATGGATGGAAAAAATACCCAATCTCACAAATTGATTAGGCAACTTCTGAATATCTGAAGCTAATGGTCTATCACCAACTGGAATACATGCAACGCTGCCCATACTTACTACTTTCCTACTCAATCCATCGGCCACCACATTGGCTTTTCCTGGATGATAAAATATAGACACGTCATAATCTTTCAATAACTCTAACCATCTCCTCTATCTCAAAATAAGATCATTTTGCTTGAAAAAGTACTGGAGGCTACGATGATCTGTGTAAAACCTCACATAGCACGCCATAAAGATAGTGCCTCCATATTTTCAACGCATGAACAATGGCTGCCAACTCTAAGTCATGGACGATATAATTCTTCTCGTGAATATTTAACTGCCGAGACACATATGCTATCACTCTACCCTCTTGCATAAATACCGCTCCCAACCCAATACGGGAAGCATCACAATATACCGTAAAAGATCCTAAACCTGAGGGTAACATCAATACCGGTGCTGAAGTCAAGGCTATCTCGAGCTTCTGAAAACTCGCCTCACACTCATCCGACCATTTAAATTGGGCACCCTTCTGAGTCAATCTTGTCATCGGGGCTGCTATAGACGAGAACCCCTCCACAAAGCGACGGTAGTATCCCACCAAACCCAAGAAGCTCCTGATTTCTGTGGCTAAAGTTGGTCTAAGCCAGTTCTTGACTCCCTCTATCTTCTTAGGATCTACCTGATTTCCATCTACTGATACGATGTGACCCAAGAAAGCTACTAAATCTAACCAGAATTCACACTTTGAAATTTTTTCATACAACTGATTATCCCTGTGGAGTGCTATACGGAGGTACTGCTCATGCTCCTCCCGACTGCGGGAGTATATAAGAATATCGTCAATGAACACAATTGCGAAGGAATCCAGATAAGGCTTGAAAACTAGATTCATCAAATCCATAAAGGCTGTTGGGGCATTAGTCAAGCCAAAGGACATCACAAAAAATTCATAGTGCCCATACCTTGTCCGAAAGGCTGTTTTAGGAACATCGGACGCCCTAATCATCGACTGATGTTATCCCGATCTTAGATCAATAATCGAAAACACACTGGCACCCTGAAGCTAATCAACTAAATCATCAATTCTCGAGAATGGATACTTATATTTGATAGTAACTTTATTCAACTGCCGATAATCTATACACATTCTCATTTATCCATCCTTCCTCTTTACAAACAAAATCGGTGGACCCCAGGGCGAGACATTAGGCCCGACGAAACCCTTATCAAGCAGGTCTTGCAACTGTTCTTTCAATTTTTTCAATTCTGGTGGGGCCATCCGGTATGGAGGAATAGAAATGGGTTGAGTGCCAGGAACAACATCAATAAAAAAATCTATTCTCTATCGGGTGGCATCTCCGGCAGGTCTGCCGGAAACACTTCGGGAAACTCCCGAACAATAGGCACTGACCCTATTGAAGAATCCTCGGCATCAGAATCACGGATGTGAGCCAAATAAGCCAAGCATCCCTTCTCAACCATGCGACGAGCTTTGGCATAAGAAATCACTCTGCTAGGAGAATGACCAGGAGTCCCTTTCCACTCAAATCGACGCAACCCTAGCAAAGCTAAAGTAACTGTCTTGGCATGACAATCCAATATGGCATAATAAGGTGACAACTAATCCATGCCCAATGTGACATCAAAATCGATCATGTAAATAACCAGAAGGTCTACACTAGTTTCAAGACCCTCAATAATGATTACGCACGAATATTATACACGATCTACAACAATAGCATCCCTCACCGGCATCGACGCATAAATAGGGACATTCAAAGAATCGTGGGGCACAACCAAATATGAGGCAAAATAGGGTGACACATAGGAATAAGTCGACCCCGGATCAAACAAAACTGAAACATCTTTATTACAAACTGAAATGGTGCCTGTGATAACGGCATCGGAGGACTGCGCCTCGGCTCTGGGTAGAAATGCATATAATCGGGGCTGTGCCCCACCACCCTAAATTGCATCATCAGGAGGACCCCTGACAGGTGGTCCTCCACCTCTAACGGGCTGGCCGTCATCTCTAGCGGGCTGTCCTCCACCTCTAACATGTTGACCTCTACCTCTAGTATTCTGACCTCTACCTTTGACTACCTGACCCCTACCCCAGGATGGCTAGGCAGGTGGTGCTGCAGCTGGTGCCGAAACTAAAGCACGAGAATTCTGGTACTAAGGCTGATTACCTAAAAATATGGGACAATATCTCCGAATGTGGCTGTCACGACCCGAAATCCCTAAGGTAGTGATGGCACCGAACACCATTGTCAGGCAAGCCAATCATATATTTAATTGAAATAATTCCTGTTTTTTCACATTTATGAAAAACATTTCCATTCACTTTATTACATATTAACTAAAAAAATCTGTTAAGAGAAACAATGATATAAATGTTACAATTTAGCAAACATATCCCAACACATCCCAGAACTCGATGTCACAAGTACATGAGAAATTTCTAAGAATTTATACAATCATTACAAAGCCTATCCGAAATACAAATTGGACAAGGAAATTTAAAAATGAAAATCAATACAGTATGAGGGAGACTCTGTCAGCTGCGAATCGCCTCCGAATGATGCAGCTCGCCTAGGTCTTCAAATCCTCCACATTTCTATGAAAGTACTTGTGCAATAAAATTCACATCAAGTGTAGCATGAGTACAAAAACAATGTGTTCTCAGTAAGTCGCTCGCCTAATGTCAGAGAGATAGTGACGAGAGGTCAAATTAGGCACTTGCTAAAGGTCAACTTAGAATATTTAAGTATGACACTAAGCATGATTATCATAGGCAATTTACTAAAATCAGGAATAAATATTTTCAACTCCGTTCACGTTTAACACTTTATATTTTCGTCATATTAATAAAAATTAATCAACATGGGTGATTTAATCAAATAACAATTAATCGACGGGAAGGAAAAAGTTCTTCCAAAATCTTTTTAATAACTTTAAATCTCTGTCATTTCAATTGTCAACTTAATATTTCAGGACAGTAATCAGGAAAAATCATCGCAACTATGTAGCAAATATCACGCGCAAGCAATGCCGAGGGTCGAACGGCGCAGACCTACAATAATAAACTGTGCACTACCGAAGGGTCAGACGACTCGAACCATATATGCATCTATCTGCCCCGCTCGCGAATCGATCATATGACGCGGTTAAAAACAATAAGACTAGCCTGCTCACGAATCATACCTGCGAATTAGGTCCTCATATGAATACACACAAATACCGGGTCATCCTGCTCGCGAATCATACATGCGACTCAGGCACCAAAAGTTACACATATCCACATAATAAATCCGTATTTTATCAAGAAAGCGGTTTTTCTCAAGAAAGTGGTAAAATTCTTCTTAAAGGAACATGAAATATAGCTTTTAAATCTTTGTTTTGAAACTCATTTTCCATGTTTAATGATATTCCATAATATAACCCTACTAGGTGTACAATTATCCACAGAGGAATCAATTCTCTTTTTTTTTTTATGATTAACAAAATAAGCTCTAGCCTTCTTCAGATATTCAATTACGATTTCAATTATTAGCAATTTAATAATACATGCAGGATTACAGGTACGACACATAAGGCATGCTAGTGGGTCTTAGACTACCGGGACATGGCATAATAGTAGCTACGCACGGACTCCCGTCACTTCATGCGTACGTAGTCCCCGAAGATAATAGCATATACTTAATTAATTCACCAAGGGGACAATTCCCCCTCATAAAGTTATAAAGGAGACTTACTTCACTCCGAGATTCCATAACTGGCCTCCAAGTCCGTCCGATGATTACAAACGGACTCACAACGCCCCAAAACTATCCAAACAACGACAACCCAATGAAAATATGCTCTAATATTTGCAACAATTCCAAATTATATAATTTTCGAACCCCGCTTAGTGAAATGACCAAAATGCCCTCGGGCCCACGTGCTCGAAATTTAAAATTTCTCAAAGATATATTGTATCCATAGCCTTACTAACTCAAACATACAATTTACTCAAATATTCATGCTCAATTCGTGTCTAAAAGTCCTATTTTCCATTTTCTAGGTTTCTTCAATATTTCCCAAATTCCTACCAATTTCCATGCCTAATACATGCATATAATCTTGTATTTAACCTAGAAGCATGAAGGAGTTACTTACATTGACATTGCATGAAGGAACCCTCTCTTTGAAACCTCCCAAAATCGCCTAAGCCCAACAAGAAATGAAGACAACGAACCAAAATCATTGTTTTAAAACATTTTGCCCAGGCCGATTTCCGCACCTGCGCTTCCACAGGTGCGCCCAAATTTTCCGTATATGCGGCCTCCTTGGCTCCAGCCCAAAATCACACTTGTGGCCCCCTTATCGCACATGCGCTTCCGTAGGTGCGTCCAAATCTTCCGCATTTGCGGCCTCCTTGGATCCAGCCCAAAATCGCACCTGCGGTTCCCTTAGCCGCAGCTGCGGCCAAATCCTCATAGGTGCGGATCACACCAGATAACAACAATTCCAGCCTTCTTCAAACTCTCAACTTGATCCGTTAACCACCCGGAATCCACCCGAGGCCCCCGAGACCCTGTCCAATCATACCGACCTTTTCCAAAACATAATGGGGACTTGCTCGAGGCCTCAAATCACATCAAACAACATCGAAACCACAAACCGCATCCAAATTCAAACTTTATGAACTTAGAAGTTTCCAACTTCTACATCTGATGCAGAAACCTATCAAATCACGCCCGATTGACCCAAAATTCTGCGCACACGTCATATTCAACATTACAGACCCTCTCCAACTTTCAAAATCGCATTCTAACCTCGATATCAAAACTTTCACTTCCGGTCGGATTTCTCAAAAACCTTCAGATTTCTATCTTTAGCCAAATGACTTCAAAATGACCTACGCACATCAAAATTCACTTTCGATCGCTCTCCCAACTCTAGAATCACCATACGAATCTATTCCCAGACTCGGAATCCTAAACGGACATTAACAACACTGAAATACACTTCAAGGACAAATTTATGAAATTCTTCTAAAATTCTAACTTCCACAATATGAATCAAAACGCTATCGGGTTATCCGAAACCCGATCTGGACATACGCCCAAGTCCAAAATCAGCATACGAACCTGCAGGAACCTTAATATCATGATTCGGAGGTAGTTTACTAAAAATTCCAATCTTAGTTGGTTTCTCCAACCTAGTGCTTCTGAAATGAGAATTTTCTTTCCAAATCAACTCTAAACTTCCAGAAATTCAATTTCGACCACACTTACAAGTTATAACACCTGAAAGGAAGCTGCTCACGGCCTCAAACCACTTAATGATGCTCCAGAACACAAAACGACCAGCCGGGTCGTTGTAGTGCCCATACTTACCACACTCATAACACCCATCCTGATACTGAGGCTCACCCTGACAAACCAGCTGACGACGAGGAGGTGCTCTTATAGGGGCTGACTGATCGGAATAAGTCAAGTAAGATCCACGACCACTTGAGGCACCATGGGATGTCTGAAGTACTGGATTAAATGGCCTGGAAGAATGGCCTCCCAAGTGCGGGTCCTGGAGATACAAACTCAACTTCAATTGGAAATGGTGACTTTCCAGTTGGCGCTGCTTCAAACTCAAATGGTATAGACATATTCACCTCCGCGACCAAAGATGGATGAATCTGGACTATGATCGGTTTGAGAGTGACTGCGGGTTTCTTCGGGTCATCGCCTTCGGCAATAAACCCGATTGACCCCTCGGGATCCCAATCATCTTCTGTTTCAATAATATGGATACCTCTACCCTTATGGTCTGGCAGAGGATTGTCGTGGACGTTTGGAGCGGGGTCTTTTGCCACAATAATCTTATTGTCAATGAGAGCATGTGCTTTGTCATTCAAAAAATGGAATTCTTCGATTATGTGTCCTTCCATGCTGGAATAGTATGCACAAGATTTGTTTGGGTTAACCCACTGAGAAGGGTTCTTATGGGTGGCAGCAGGGATAGGTGTGACATAACCAGCGGCTTTGAGCTTATCATATAACTGTTCAATGGGCTCGGCTATGGCGGTGTATTTCTTTGGAAGGCAGTGAGCAAAATTGGGACGAGGTCGAGGGATGTTTTGGCATGTAGGGGGTGATTGGTAATGGGATAGCTGTGAATTATAGACATAAGCGGGTTGTGGATATTTGGGCGAAGCAGGTTGATATGTGGGTGGTGAAGCTTGGTAGGAAGGTGGTTGAGTTTGGTAATTTGGTGAGGGTGATTGGTAATTCGGGGTTGGATGATATGCGACTGGAGGTGTCGGATAGGTTTGGTATTTGAGCGGGGACCTGGTTCCTTTTACAACCATCACGACTCCCACATCTCTATTCTTAGACACACTACCGGACTATAGAGCCTTGTTAGTGGCTTGCATGGCTTCAAAATTTGTAACCATACCGCTTTTAATACCTTTTTCAATCCGCTCACCCAATTTGATGAAGTCAGAGAACTTGTAGCCCTCAACCATCATTACCCGTTCATAATATTGCGGGTCCTGAGCCTAGACAAAGAACTTATTCATCTGTTCTTCCTCTAGAGAAGGTCTAACATTAGCTACTTCGGACCTCCAGCGAGTAGCATACTCGCGAAAGGTTTCTGTAGATTTCTTCTTCAAATTTTTAATGTAGAACACATCTGGTGCATTCTCTGTGTTGAATCTAAACCTGTCCATGAAATCAGACTCCATGCTTACCCAGCTTGACCATTTCTTCGGGTCTTGGATGATGTACCAAGACAGTGCGTCTCCCTTCAAACTCCTCATGAACAACTTCATGCGGATCCTTTCATCATTTCCTACGCCAAGCAATTTTTCGCAATAGGTCCTCAGATAGACTCTCGGATCACCGATACCGTCAAACATTTTGAACTTTGGAGGTTTGTACCACTCGGGAAGTTCGACATCGGGTTGGATACAAGGGTCTTCATAATTCAACCCTTCAATCCCCTTGGTTCCTTCAACACCCTGGACTCGGCTGGTCAGTTTCCTAAGCTCCTCAGCCAGGTTCCTGATACGTAAATACTTTTCTTCAGACTCAAACGCCTGTGGGATAGGCGAAGTGGAGTGGGTCATGCTTTCAACATAGATGGGATTGTTGTAGGTGTGGAAATGGTCTTTTGTGGGGTTTTGAGGTTCTGGGATAAGTAGGGTAGTGTTATTTGAGGTGTGGCAAGCATTGTACTACGTCGGGAGAGTTTGGTTTTTTGGGGGAGCGGTGTTATGGTGATGTGCGGGATGATTTTGCTATCTTGGGATATTTTGTGGAGGTGCGGGGTTTTGAGCATTTGGAAGGTTGACGTCAGGGACGTTGAGGGAAAATGACAAGTTGGCCAGATTCCGGACTTGATCAAGTGCTTCCTGATACTTAATCAATTTTTGTTCAAGTGGCGACATGTTCTCATGCAGGACCTGAATACCTTGGCCATCAGTGGTCATTACCCGTTCAATCATATTCTCCTTTCTGATGTCGTTGGACTCTTCCATCTTACTTTTGCCTTTGTCCTTTCCCTTAGGAGAACCAGGGGGATGAGTAGGTGGATGACCCTTGGATCTGGTGCGATAGGTTGATGATGCCAGAATGCACGAACTAACCTTTGGGGAGGAGAGTAAGAAAAAATAAAAACTAAAGGTAACAAAGTCAGTGAGGATCATGAAAAGAGTATTGAAGTATTTAAACACATAATGCGGAAATGAAAGCGTGTCCTGAGTTGGGGACCTCTTTGTGCCCGAGGTAGGCCTAGAGACAAATTGATTTCGACAAATTAAAATGCTAATGCCTCATTTTATTGATAATAAAAATAGACAAATCCCAAAACGTCAGACGAAAAATAAAAGTCTCTAATGGCCATTGGCGTTATTACATTGACAGAAAAATTAAGACATTCCTATCTACTTGGTCCCAGAAGGACCTTCCCCAGATTCGACATTCCTATCTATTTGAGGGACAAATACAGAGCATGCAAGGACAGACCGGCAACAGGAAAATATACAAATAGAGATACAATCAGAAACTTCTAACGGTCTAGAGGGTCATGGGGTATAGTAAAGTTGAGATTAACAACTAAGGCCATGGTTAAACTAATGTACCAGTCATAGGCATGTATGAAGTAGGTGCCAAATGTGCAGAAACATGCTGGTCATAAACAAATAAAGCCTAATTAAAACATGCAGAGGGGAGTTCAGGATCCTAGATACATGCTGAAGAGTAAGCAAGCAAATTGGAAGCATACTGAATTACAACAGTAGTACAAACATGTTGGTTTGAGGACTGAATCTTAATTAGAACATACCAGTGAAGTGAATAAAGAAGTAACACAAACAGGAAAGTAGGAGATGCACAATAGTTAGCCTTGGCTTGCAGCCGACCAACTTAGAATAATAGTAGTTAGCACAGAAGAGAGAGCAGAGAGTCTTTAAAATTGTGAGAGAGTGAGATTTTCTAACAGATCAGTTCATGTCCCTATGTTCGGGAGAGACTAGAGTATTTATAGTTTTTAAAACGAGTAGTGAAAATAAGGTAAGGATGAATAGTTTAACATTATTATAGAAATAATGTTCAATCAGAATCAATCAAAGACCTGGACTCCCTTTCATTAGGGAGCCATAATTCAAACGGCACAACTAGATTTAAATAAGGAAAGGAATCAACTATAAAACTGACCTTTACCATAAAAAGAGTACTAAGGTATATAACCATCAATTAAGTCTAGGTACAGAACACATAATTAGGGAGAGTATATGTCAGACAATCATCAGCCTATTCGTGCACATAAATAGGGTATAATACAATTTAGTTCTGAAAATTAGTCACATGAATCACTGATGGGATTGAAAATCACAGGGACTCAATGCTAACTAAGGGAAGTATCACACAGACAAGGAAACAATTCGAAAATCAGTAAAGAGTTACAAGGAAAATACACAAAGTCACATATTCAGGGAAGATATCAAACGTCTAAGGAGTTTACACAAAAATCAGTACAAATTATCGTGTGAACAATCAATAAGGCAAATAGTCAGACCTATTAATCGTTAAACAACATGTATTGAACGGAATTAGAGAAACCCTAAGCAAGTATTTGGAGAAACAGTAAAAAATCAAAACCCTAAAAACAAACTTACAGATTATGGATAAATAATTTGGATATAAACCCTAAAAATTAAGGTTTCATCAGAATACTTAAGAGTAAAAGAGGAGATTAAATCAGAACGTTTAAGAAAAATTACGGGAAATCAATATTAATACTAAAATCAGAAGATCAAACATTTAAAAAGGGGTCAAGAAACCCTAGTTTCGAAAAAAAAAATGAAGTATTGTTCAAAAAAATAGGAGAATATTTAAAGAAAACCCAAGAAAACCTCATAATACGCATTAATCTGTTACAGATCTAAAAGAATAGGAAGTTTAGAAGTTAGGGTTTCAAAGAGATAACCCAGAGAGAGAGAGAGTTGGTATTGAAAATACCGGATCTAGCCGGAACGTAGGAAAATCTTACTGGAATCAAGCCATGAAGGCCTGAGACAGGCCAAAGGTGAGAGGGAGTGTACCCTGGTCTCTTGAAGACCTTAGAGACAGCAACACCGGTGAGAAGGAGCCATGAGAGGCCTGACGATGNGGGGGGGGGGGGGGAGGTCGTTAGGGTTTAATTATGGAAGGTGAAATATGGGCCGTTGATAAAAACTAATCAACCGCCAGGATTAACCAAAGGGTTGGGTCGGGCAAGTGAGGTATTGGGCTTAGGTTTATTGGGACGGTTTTAAAGGGGGTATTGGGCTGGTAGATTTAAGCTAAAATTGAAATTAAAAAGGTTGTTTGTCAAATACCCCAAACAATTGATTAAAATAATTTATAAAGTAATTACTAATTATAAAAATGATTTTTTCATGCATGGAAATGTTTTAAAAAATAATTCTTCAGTATTGAAAAACAAAATGGACTAATTTTGATTGAAATGACGAAAAAAATGTATGGATATGGGCTATAATTGCAAAGTTATTGTAATTATAGCAAAAGGTGCCAATTGGTTGTTTATTAAATAATTTTGGACTTAATAAATGGTAATATTAAATCAAGAAATGTTTGAAATCATTTGTGATGCTCTTTCGTAATTATTTATTAGAGATAAAAATACAAGGAAAATTAATTAGAAAATGTAGAAATTTTGGGAAAATACTAATTGAAACTAATGCATGATTTTGAAGTCATATATGCATTTTAAAACTATTTTGGAAAAAAATTGGGTATCAACACTTAAGAGACTAAGTTTCATTTCTCACCACGACCAGTCCCAAACAAAACCAACCAAATCAACACGACATAATTAGGCTAAGCAAATCACGATAAAGCAGAAACAGGGGAAATAGGGCCAAATCTTACGAAATGACCGGCCGGGTCGTTACATTTTCCCCCTCTTAAAAAAACGTTCGTCCTTGAATGGTCTAGAAACATACTTGGCGTCTCAAATAAGTGAGGATATTTGCTCCGCATCTCCCGCGCGATCTCCTAGGTGGCCTCCTCCACAGGCTATCCTCTCCACTACACTTTCACTGAAACTATATTCTTAGACCTCAACCTTCTAACCTGACGACCCAAAATAGCCATCGGCTCTACCTCATATGACATACCACCCTCAAGCTGCACCATGCTGAAGTCCAAAATATGAGATGGGTCACCAACATACTTCTGAAGCATGGAAACATGAAACACCGGATGAACACTCGATAAGCTGGGTGGCAAATCAAGTCTATAAGCCACGTCTCCAACTCTCTGAAGCACCTTAAAAGGCCCAATGAACCGGGGACTCAACTTGCCCCTCTTCCCGAACCGCATAACACCCTTCACGGGTGACACCTTTCATAGAAACTTCTCCCCAACCATGAAAGACACATCCCAGACCTTCCGGTCGGCATAACTCTTTTGCCTAGGCTGCGCCATGCGAAGCCTCTCCTGAATAAACTTCACCTTATCCAACGCATCATGTACAAAGTCTGCGCCCAATAGCGTAGCCTTACCCTGCTCAAACCAACCAACAGGAGATCTACACCTCCTACCATATAAAACCTCATACGGAGCCATCTGGATACTTGACTGATAACTGTTATTATATGCAAACTCCATGAGTGGCAGAAACTGGTCCCATGAACCCCCGAAATCAACGACATAGGCACAAAACATGTCCTTCAGAATTTGAATAGTGCGCTCTGACTGTCCGTCTGTTTGAGGATGAAATGCTTTGCTCAACTCGACCTGAGTACCCAACTCTCCCTGCACGGCCCACATGAACTGAGATGTGAACTGAGTACCTCTATCAGAAATGATAGAAACTGGGACACCATGCAACCAGACAATCTCCCTGATACAAATCTCAGCTAACCACTTCGAAGAGTAAGTAGTACCAAAAGAAATGAAGTGCGCGTACTTGGTCCGCCAATCCGCACTAACCCATATAGCATCGAACTTTCTCGAAGTCCGTGGGAGCCCAACTACAAAGTCTATGGTGATCCGCTCCCACTTCCACTCCGGAATATTCAACCTCTTATGCAACCCACCTGGCCTCTAGTGCTCATACATGACCCACTGGAAGTTGAGACACCGAGCTACAAACTAAAAAATATCCTTCTTCATCCACCTCCACCAGTAATGTTGTCTCAGATCCTGATACATCTTCGTGTCACCCGGATGGATGGAATACCGCGAGCTGTGAGCCTCTGCTAGAATCAACTCTCAAAGCCTATCCACATTAAACACACATATCTGACCCTGCATCCGCATAAGCCCATCATCGCTAATAGTTACATCACTTGCATCACCTCGTGGAACCCTATCCTGAAGAACAAGAAAGTATGGCTCATCATATTGGCGCTCTCTGATCCAGTCATAAAGAGAAGACCTGGAGGCTACACGAGCCAATACCCAGTGGGGCTCTGATAGATCCAATCTCACCAACTGAGCCGCTAAGGCGTGAACATCAAATGCTAAAGTTCTCTCTGCTGGTGGAAGATATGCTAGACTCCCAAACTCTCTACTCTACGACTAATAGTCCTTGAGAAGCTCCAACCAACTCCTCTAACGCAAATTCAGATCCTTCTACTTAAACATATGCTGCAGACTACGATGATCAGTGGAAACCTCACAATGCACCCTATACAAATAATGTCGCCAAATTTTCAAGGTGTGAACAATGGCTGCTAGCTCGAGATCATGAACTTTGTAATTCTTCTCACGAGTCATCAATTGGCGCGAGGCGTAGGAAGTCACCCTACCCTCCTGCATCAAAACACAACAGATGCCTATCCTCGAGGCATCACAATATATGGTATAAGAACCTGAAGCTGATAGCAATACTAACACTGAAGCTACCGAGCCAAGCCAAAACTCACCCTTGGAGAAATTTGCATAAAGCTTCTCCTCCCTCAATCTCTGTAAAACCACTCTCAAATGTTGAGCGTGCTCTTCTTGGCTACGAGAATACACCAGGATGTCATCAATGAACACAATAACAAAGGAATACAGAAGACTTGAACATGTTGTTCATTAAATGCATGAACGCTACTGGGGAATTGGTTAGCCCAAAAGACATCACCATAAAATCATAGTGACCATAACGAGTCTTGAAAGCTGTCTTGGGAATATCAGAATCTCGAAGCATCAGCTGATGATACCCGGATCTCAAGTCAATCTTAGAGAACACCCTGGCTCCTTGAAGCTGGTCAAAAAAATCATCAATACGAGACAAAGGATATATATTCTTGATAGTAACCTTGTTCAACTTCCTGTAGTCAATAAACATTCTCATGGAATCATCCTTCTTCTTAACAAACAACACTGGTGCACCCTAAGGTGACACACTAGGCCGAATGAACCCCAGATCTAGGAGTTCCTGAAGCTGCTCTTTCAATTCCTTCAACTACGCTGGTGCCATACGATAAGGTGGAATAGAAATAGGCTGAGTACCTGGCACCAGATCAATACCCAAATCAATATCCCTGTTAGGTGGCATGCTTGGCAGGTCTGCACAAAACATGTCTAGAAAGTCACGGACCACAGGAACAGAATCAATAGTGGGAATGTCAACATTGACATCCCTCACAAAAGCCAAATATGATAAACACCCCTTTTCTACCATATGCTGGGTCTTTAGGTAGGAAATCACCCTACTAGGCACATACTCAATAGAACCTCTCCACTCAACACTCAAAAATCCTGGCATAACTAAGGTCACAGTCTTAGCGTGATAATCAAGAACATCATGACACAGAGATAGCCAATCCATGCCCAATATCACATCAAAATCAACCATGCTAAGAAACAACAGGTCCAATCGGGTCCCCATACCCCTAATGGATATCACACATGGCCGATGTACACGGTCCACAACAATAGTATCAGCCACCGGAGTCGACACATGAACATATGTAACTAGAGACTCACGAGGCATATCCAGAAAATGGGTCCCGCTAGAACATCTATGGCGGGGACCTGATCCTTGGGTACTGCCCCGACTGCTGCTCGGGCCGCACCCTTTCCTTTGCTGTAGCCTCGACCTCTCGCTGTTCTAGCTGGTGTCTGGTCACCCTGATCGGTAGCGCGAGTCCTCACCATCTGTGAGAGAATGAAAAGAGCATAAGCTTAGTTTAAGGAATCACAAGATTCCAACAACAGAATTCAAGAATGTGAGAATTTGCTTAAGGGTTCTGTAGCCTTTCGAAGATAAGTACATACATCTCTGTATCGATCCGCAAGATTGTACTAAACCTGCTCATGACCGATGAGTCCTATGTAACCTAGGACTCGCATACCAACTTGTCACAACCCCAAATCCTAAGACGGCCGTGATGACGCCTATCATGATACTAGTCTAGCCAATCTACCGCAAAATAGCATAAAGACTTTCCCTTAAATCCAAAAATGTTCGATATTCCATAAAATTCTTCCGTTTAACAGTTTAAGGCAACAAAACAAATAAAATAGTTTATACACTGCCCCAAAACATGGAGTCAACCGTCATGAGCATCTACAAACAATACAACGTACTACTATTTCATTACTACAACCAGTTCTAGGAAATGATATCAAATAAAAGGATAAGAAGGGAGAGAGAGCATGCTGCGGACGCCAAACAACTACCTCAAAATCCCGAACAAAGCTCCAAGAGAATGCGAAAACAGCTAGCGCTCAGACCCAACACTTGAATCTGCACACATGGTGCAGGGAGTAATGTGGGTACGCCAACTCAGTAGTAATGAAGTAAATAATGTCTAAGACAACCAAACACGTAAAAGCAGTCATAGATACACAGAGAATGAACACCTTTTTTCAGAAAACACATATACGATGCCTTATAACATTTAAAAGTCAATACCAGTAAAATACCATTTGAAAATGTGCCTTTTCACAAATTCCATAGAAATCAAGACGATTCAGTATATAAAATCAATGGGGTACACAATAGTTTTCCAGATAGAAACATGTATCATAAATTTCCCTCGAGCATATCATCACTCAACATCAGTCACTCATCATGTCTCAGAACCACTTAGCATCAGCCCTTTGGGCTACCTCATAATCACTCGTCCCTCTCAAATCACTCGTCAATCGGCACTCGGAATCAGTAGGTATGTGCGCTCAGTGAGGGTGTACAAACTCCGGAGGGGCTCTTACAGCTCAAACGCTAATATCAAGCCATCTTGTGGCATAATCACTCAGGCTCTCGGCCTCTCACATATCATAAACAGTGCAACATGCTGCAGCTTGCAGCCCTATCCGATAATATCCTCTCAACATAGGCACTCAGCCTCATTTGGTAAAAAATCTATCAAAGCCATTCAGGCTATCAAAAAAACGGGGTACTCGCCCCAAAATATCATTTTAAACAGGAAATGACTGAGTGTAAATCTGTCACGACCCCAAATCCTAACCGGCCGTGATGGCGCCTATCGTGGAACTAGGCTAGCCGACTACCGCATATTCATATTTTCTTTTTGAAAATCCCATTTAAGTTTCAAGCAATTCATAACAACATATAGAAAGTTCTTAATATAATAGGAAAATTTTATATACAGTACTGCCATCCCCAAAATCCGGAGCCAACATGTCATGAGCATCTAGTG
>ML356257.1:0-31192 GCA_005239505.1 Nicotiana paniculata | reverse complement strand
AAGAAGAAGAAGAAGAAGAAGAAGAAGAAGAAGAAGAAGAAGAAGAAGAAGAAGAAGAAAGCGAAGGAGGAGAAAGAGGAGGAGAAAGGGGGCTGAAGTTATTTAAAAAGTAGGTACAAGTTAAAAGATTTTTTCTTAAATGGGTATAGGTTAAACGAGGGCGACCAAATAAGGCGCCCCGTGCAATTTTTACTATTAAAATTACTTACAAAGAAACTATTTAAAATAAATTTTATATTTTACTCATTTATTTTAATATTCCAATATTATAAATGGTTGAAAATTATTTGTTATTTTTTAATTTATAAATAAACTTTATTTTCTCTATAAGTAAGTCTATTATATAAATTAAAAGAGAAAAAATATTAGAATATTAAAAAAGAAAAAAAATAAAGCTTGTTAATTTATAGGGTAAAATAACATTTAGCTATTGAAAGTTTGAGAAATCTGGTAAAGTGACTTCTGAGTGTTATAAAAATAATATAGTACTCTTTTTTGTTATAGCCAAAAGAAAATGATTATATAAATAATTTCGAATAGTTTAGTGATCACTTGAGTAATGCACTGAATGTATTCTTCTTTTAAAAAATTATATTTTTCATGGATAAGATTAGGTATTATGTGACTATGCTTTCTTCGGAATTAGGTGTTATGTTTTGTTTGAACACGATTACTGAGATAGTAATTAAATTTATTTTATTTTTCATATTTTGAAAAATGACAGTCACTCCGTATCTAGAGATAAAGATAACTTTATTATAAAACAATAAAAGAAGAAGAACAATATTGCAGAGAAAGAGAGAGGAAATTCTTATTGAATTTTTGGATGATTTACAATGGGGTAAGACACCACTATTTATAGGAGAAAAATGACTTAGCCACAAAGTAAAACTCTCTAATAGATAGGCATCCACTCTAAATAGAATTTTATTCATAACATTCCCCCTTGAATGTCTACTCAACATATAATGTGCCTCGTTAAAACCTTAACTAAAATAAAACTCAATGAAAAAAAATTCTAGTAAAGGAAAAATAGTACACATGTTTAATAATACACCTTTTGGTTGTCTCGTTAAAAACCTTACAAGAAAAACTCAGTGGGACAAAATCTTGTAAGGAAAAAAAAAGTGCAACGCGCATTAACTCCCCCTGATGAGAGCATCAATTCACATCCTTGAGCCTTCGCATCCCGCTCTTGTACACTAGCTTCTTGAAGGTTGACGTTGGTAGAGATTTTGTGAACAAATCATCCATATTATCACTTGAACGAATTTGTTGCACATTGATATCACCATTCTTTTGAAAATCATGTGTGAAAAATAACTTTGGTGAAATGTGCTTTGTCCTATCTCCTTTTATGAATCCTCCACTTAATTGGGTTATGCATGCTGCATTGTCTTCATACAAAATCGTGGGTAGTTTGTCACACTTCAAACCACATTTTTCCTGAATAAGATGTATTATAGACCTCAACCACACACATTCTCGACTTGCTTCATGAATTGCAATTATCTCAGCATGATTAGATGAAGTAGCCACAATTGATTGCTTAGTCGATCGCCAAGATATGACAGTGCTTCCACATATAAACACATAGCCTGTTTGAGATCAAGACTTGTGTGGGTCAGATAAATATCCAGCATCAGCATAACCCACAAGATCGGGACTGTAATTATTGCCATATAATAAGCCCATATCAGTAGTTCCTTTTAGATACTGTAATATGTGTTTGAATCCATTCTAATGTCTCCTTGTAGGAGCAGAGTTATATCTTGCTAAGACATTAACTGAAAAAGTTATGTCAGGCTTTGTTGTATTAGCAAGATACATTAGTGCACCAATTGCACTAAGATATGGTACTTCAGGACCAAGTAGCTCTTCGTTCTCTTCTTGAGGTCGGAATGGATACTTATTTACATCAAGTGATCGAACAACCATCGAAGTACTTATGGATGTGCTACATCCATGTAAAATTGTTTCAGTACCTTTTCTATGTAGGCATATTGATGAACAAAAATTCCGTTTGCCAAATGTTCAATTTGCAAACCAAGACATAATTTTGTCTTTCTGAGATATTTCATCTCGAATTCTTTCTTTAAATAATCAATTGCTTTTTGGAGTTCTATAGGAGTTCCAATAAGGTTTATGTCATCAACATATACGGCAAGTACAACAAATTTCGATGTTGTTTTTTTTATAAAAACACATGGACAAATGGCATCATTTATATAACCTTCCTTTAATTAGTACTCACTAAAACGATTATACCAAATACGTCCTGATTGCTTTAGACCATACTAGGATCTTTGCAATTTGATTGAAAACATTTTCCGGGACTTTGAATTATGTGCATTAGGCATTTTAAATCCCTCGAAAATTTTCATGTATATCTCATTATCAAGTAAGCCATAAAGGTAGGCGGTAACCACATTCATTAAATGCATGTCAAGCTTTTCATAGACAGCAAAACTAATGAGATAACGGAACGTTATAGCATCCATAATGGGTGAATATGTCTCTTCATAATCGACACCAGCCCTTTGTGAAAATCCCTGTGCAACAAGGGGTGCCTTATATCTTTGTACCTCATGTTTCTCATTCCTCTTGCGTACAAAGACCCATTTATAGCCAACATGCTTAACACTATTAGGTGTTTGGACTACAGGCCCAAAAACTTCACGTTTCGCAAGTGAATTCAACTCTGATTGGATTGCTTCTTGCCATTTTGGCAAATCATGTCTTTGTCGACATTGTCCAACAGATTGAGATTCAAGATCCTCATTATCTTGCATAATTCTAGATGCAACATTATATGCAAAGATATAATCCACAACTATATCCACTTGATTCAAGTTTGTCTCAATATCGATTGGATTTATTGATAGTTCCTTATTATCTTGAGTCTCGGGCATAATGGTTTCTTCATGAATCTCAGAATTTATTAAATCGTGGATTTCTTCGTGAGACTCTTTCGTAGTGTCATTTTGATAATTTATTTTCCTTTTACTTGAATTTCGATCCTTAGAACCCAATGGTCTGTCACGTTTTAGGCGTGCTTTTGACTCATTAGCTATGACACTAGGAGATTGTCCAATAGAGACATAAATACGGATTGGAATATTCTCTGCAGGGATATGTGGTTTTGTTATCCCTTTCAAATTCGTAAATGTGTCTGACATTTGATTTGATGTTCTCTGCAAATGGATAATCTTTTGAACCTCTTTTTCACAAATAGAGGTACGTGGATCAAGATGAGACAATGATGGATTTTCCATAAATTTTTTCGTTTGGTTTCACCAATTTCTCCCCCTAATTTTAGGAAAAATGTCTCATCGAATCGATATTCTGCAATCAAGCAGTGAATAAATCCCCCGTTAATGTTTCAAGATGGCAAATAATGGAGGGCGATTCAAACCGAACATATATCCCTAACCTTCTTTGGGACCCATTTTGGTGCGATATGGCGGTGCTACAGGCACATATACTGCGCATCCAAAAAAATTTAAATGGGATATATTAGGTTCATGACCCAAAACTAATTGCAACGGGGAATATTTTTGATAATTTATCGGTCTGAGACAAACTAGCATTGCTACATGCAAAATAGCGTGACCCCAAACAGAAGTGGGCAGCCTTGTTTTCATGAGTAACAGTCTTGCTATCAATTGAAGACGTTTAATTAAAAACTCTGCAAGACCATTTTGAGTGTGAACATGAGCTACATGATGTTCCACTTTTATCCCAATTGATAAGCAATAATCATTAAATACTTGGGATGAAAACTTAGCAGCATTATCAAGTCTAATAGACTTAATTGGATTATCGGGGAATTGCGCCGGTAATTGAATTATTTGTGCCATTAATTTTGCAAACACGAGGTTGCGAGATGACAATAGGCACACATGAGACCATCTAGATGATGCATCTATTAAGACCATAAAATATCTAAACGACCCAGTAGTTGGGTGAATGGTCCACAAATGTCCCATTGTATACGTTCCAAAAATGCAGGGGACTCAATCCCAACCTTTGTTGGTGATGGTTTAATATTTAACTTGTCTTGATAACAAAAAGTGCAAGAAAATTCATTATTTAAAAGACTCTTTAAATTCTTTAATTGTTGCCCATTTGATTTTTCTATAATTCGTCTCATCATAATTGATTCAGGATGTCCCAATCGATCATGCCAAAGTATAAAAGTATTGAAATTAGTAGCATTTTGGTTTACGGTATAATGTGCCTCAATTGTACTAATTCTTGTCCAATACAGGCCACAAGATAAAGATGAGAATTTCTCAATTACCCTTTTCTGGCCAGAGACATTCTTGGTAATGATGAAATGTTCAAAATTATTCTCATCGATTGTCTCAATATGATATCCATTTCGGCGGATATTTTTAAAACTCAACAAGTTCCTCTTGGACTTGGAGGAGAACATTGCACTCTCTATGATAAGTATTGTTCCCTTAGGTAGAGTTATAGTAGCTCTTCCAGAGCCTTCAATTAATTTACTACTACCAGAAATTGTAGTAACATCTGCCTTACACATACTTAAATGAGAGAAATATTTCTTCTCTTTGAATATTGTATGTGTCGTACATGAATCAACTAAACAAATATTTTTACAATTGAACTTTGATACAAGTTTGCTTTGTGAGATATCCATATTTGCTTCCCATTATTTGACATACAAAAGAAATATACGAATAAATATTAGTATTTTCAGAGAAAAAGAAAAGAAACAAGTTAAGTCTATAATTCAATAATGACCTTTAATTGCATGAGTAAATTCTAACTATGATACAAACAATTACATAGCAAATATAATACAATTTATGAGTCTTTATTCCTCCATCTCTAAACTGCCATATTCTCATTTAAAATGAAAATATCAATGTAATAAATAATTGATAGACAGAAATATCACATCAGTAATTTGAATTTGGAGTATTAAAAGAAAATGTTTTCTTAAAATTTATAGAAGTTACAACAGTTGGAATGGTATAAGAAACATCCAAATATAAAAAATACGTTATTTATATTTGAAATGAAAGAACTGGCGGTGCCCGAATCTGCCTAGATATTATTTAGCTACTTATGTGATATTTTGTCACATTATTTGCCGGGTCACATCAAGGAAGCACTGGCCACTAATAAAATTATTTCTTTTGAATAATTGTTGTAGTTTGTCTTTCACACTAGGAACTGATCCTAATACTTTTATGTCCTAAATCTGGTGGGCCTTATTCTCCCTAGGTCTGTGATGATCAAGTTTATTTATTTATTTATTTATTTTTTATTTCTCTTTTGCACCAACAATTAGAACACTCCTTTTTGAATTATGATGCCGCATTAATCATAAGTGAAAACTCAGTCCAAACAAGCCGTGACATCTACGACAATAACAAATATGTTGTGAATAGAATTTATTTAATCAAAACGAATTAAAACTATTTTATAAAATAAATAATACTAATCGATATTAATGACTATTACTCATGTAAAAAACTATGATTACATGATGTTTATTTATTAACTACTACAAATAGGCAAAAATAAAGATTAAACTATTCAATCATCTTTAATTACGGATCCATCACCGATCAAGTGGTCTATTTTTCCATCAGGGTACTAAAAGAAGTCTGCCACATCCAAGTGGGTGATGTCAAAATCATTGTCACAGACAAAATTGGCTTCAGGGCCTTTATTCTTTAGATATGCTTGATAAAGCTCAGCCAAGTGTCTTGGTACACGATAAATATTTGCCCAATGCCCTTTTCCACCGCAACGATAACATTCAGTTTCTGAACCATTTGCCTTTGGCTTCTCATCTTTCCCTTTCCACTTTTGGTGGTTATTTTTCTTTGGAGGGGTGATTAACACCAGGAAAATTTCTTCTTTGTCCACGGCCACAGCCATTAATAGGGCCACGGCCTTTCCCACGCTTAGCATAATGGGAATACACCTCATCTACTTCAGGCAATGGTGTAGACCAGTGGGTCGATTTTCGTGATTTCTCATGAGCAAGTCGTTATTTCGTTCAGCCACAAGGAGAAGAGAAATCAACTCAGAGTACTTCTTGAAACCTTTCTCTCGGTATTACTGTTGCAAGACCATATTGGAGGCATGAAACGTTGTGAACGTTTTTTCAAGCATATCATAGTCGGAGATAGTATCTCCACCGAGTTTCAATTTAGAAGTAATTCTGAATATTGTAGAATTATATTCAGAAACAGACTTAAAGTCTTGGAGCATCAGATGAGCCCAATCATATTGTGCTTGTGGAAGAGTGACCAACTTTAAGTTGTCATATCTTTCCTTTAAGTCATTCCGCAAAACAAGTGGATCTTTGACTGTGAGATATTCTATTTCCAACCCTTCATCAAGGTGATGGCGCAAGAAATCAAGGCCTTAGCACAATCTTGGATAGATGCTTTATTTTATCTTTAATAGCGTCTCCAAGACCCATTGCATCTAAATGGATTTCAGCATCCAACACCCATGTCATATAGTTCTTGCCCGAAATTTCAAGAGTAATGAACTTTCTTTTCATAATGTCAATCATAATTAAAAAGAGGAGAAAAGTTATACTTGAATCTTCTCAAAGAGCTTCTTGAGACGGTAGAGTCTCGTGTTGATAACGTATTATAAAACAATAAAAAAAGAAGAACAATATTGCAGAGAAAGAGAGAGAAAATTCTTATTGAATTTTGGAATGATTTACAATGGGGTAAGACCCCTCTATTTATAGAAGAAAAATAACCTAGCCATAAAGTAAAACTCTTTAAAAGATAGACATCCACTATAAATAGAATTCTATTCATAATAAACTTTAAATAATTGACGTTGTTCAGAACAAGTTATATTGCCGAGTACTTTAAAATCCCAAAGGAATAACCAAAAATTAATAGCTGATATATATATATATTTGTATATATGTGTGATATATAAAAAATATACGTATCTTATATATTTTTCGATACAATTAGTTTCAGTTGACCGATAAATTTTGCATTTTGCTAACATGAAAGTGAGAAAAAGACAAAATTTTCACATGTCTATCCGCTGATTAAAGAAAATGCAACTAATCTTTTTGAATAATTTATAGGAAAATAAAGAAAATATTGTTTAACCTAAAATCTGATTAATATAAACAAAAAAAGAATTAGACGATAACAGTGTAAAAGATAAAGAACAAATGTAACGTTACAAAACTAGGTGGAAGCTCTCGGCGCACGTTAAGCGAGGATAGCTAACATACGCTATGAACGCCGATAACGGCAAGAGGATCCACCACCGATAACCACGCAGTTGACGGAGGAAACTAATAGCAGAATGGTAGCACCAGAAATCCACCACCGATGATCAGCGGTGCCAGAAGTGGAAGACAACCCTAATTGGCGACGTGATTGGGGGGAATCCATCGTTCAAGGAGATGCTAAAATCTACCTATTGCGTTTGGAACTCTGCAACTCCAAAGGTATTTCTTCATGATAATGGATACTTTTTGTTTAAGTTTGATCTATGGAAAAATAAAGTCCAAATCCTGCAAAATGGGTTGTATACGTTCAATAATAGATCAATGACCCTAAAGGATTGGAACCTGACTTTAATTTTCAAAATGAACCTGACTCATTTTTCTCTCAACTACTAGTAGGCTCTCTTTCCTGGTTATTGTGTTTGCTTGCTTCCCAATTTTGTCGCTGCTAATTGTATATTATATATTAATATTTAAAAAATACATGTATTACTATAGAGATTTCTCAAAATTATTTCACTTTTATTTGCTTATTTATTTATTAAAGAAAAGCATGTTGTACTGTTTTTTATATCGGTTTAATAATAGTTTGTTGCCTTTCGTGTTAAGTTTTCTGTTTCTAATAGTATGTGATATAGTTCAAATAAGAAAAAGTAATTTGATATCAGATGCTATTAAATTTTTTCTTATTTGAACTATATCATATATACTATGTATGTATTTGTTAAATTGATATAAAAACTAAATACTATGAATTTTGATATAGTTCAAATAAGAAAAAATTTAATTAATACTAAAATTTTTAGTTAACTTTGAATTTAGAAAAATAAATAAATGACTGCTTTGTCTAGTGTGAACTCTATTTTTAAAAGATAAAAAAGACGAATAATATTTCACTAAGAAGATTCATACTTTTAATATAAAATATAGATATAGATAAATAGATATACATTTGGTTGATAATATGAGCACTTTGATAAGCTTGGTCTTTCTTTTGGGCATTTTCATAAATACATGTGTTATCAGATGGTAGGATATGGGAACAGGTTATTGAATATGAAATGGCAATATTGATTATGTAAGGATTTTAATCACTTTGGGCATTTAACTGGTGAGTGTTAGATGAATAAACCAGTAGGGACACAAGCAGTTGTGAAACAGAATAAAAAGAAGAGCAAGAAAGAAATATGGGAGTGAAAATCTAAAACTAATGTGACTGCAGTAGAAGAGGAACATGGTAAAGGTACAGAAGATAAAGCCAAAGTTGTTCCTCAAAATGAGGAACAGAATGCTGAAGAGGTTCAACTTCAAGTGAGTGATAAAGGCAAACAAGTTGTGGTGTACCATGGTGGGAAAAACAGGAAGGAACAACTCATTGATCATGATATGCTTGCTAAGAGGAATAAATATGCGGCCTTGAAGATACATGAAAGGGATCAAGGGATATTACCACATGGTCCTATAGAAAGTCACTCCTAGGGATTAGGGGATTAGAGAATGGAATTAACTCCACCATTGTTCCCCCACCTTAATGATTATATACTCCTGGAATGTCACAGGACTTGTTAAGTCCTTTAAACACTGGGAGTTTAAGAGCTTTCTCAATAAGAATAAAGTTGATTTGGTTGGTTGTTTTGAAACTAGGGTCAAGAAGCCTAAAGCACCTAGTATTCATAAAAAGTTTGGTATGGAGTGGAAGTTTGCAGATAACTACACTTCTGTCCCTAATATTAGGATTTGGATTGGGCGGAGATCTAGTACTGTAACAGTAACAACACTGGATTCTTCTTCTCAATTAATTCATTGCCAAGTGAAGGATAAGAATTCATCATTTACCAGCTTCATCACTTTTGTGAACGAGCTACATAATATAGCAGACAAAAAGAATCTATGGGATCAGTTGAAGCACATTATTACGGTTGTGCGTGGGCCTTAAATTATCCTAGGAGACTTTAATGGTGTCTTACATGTTGAGGACAAGATAAATGATATACCAGTACATCAAAATGAAGCGATAGACTTTCAGAAATGCTTGGATGATATTAGAGTAGGGCGGCTTACTAAACGGGCCAATCACTTCTCTTAGAGCAACAAAAAGTATGCAGGGGAGAGGATATATAGTCACATAGAGGCTTTTGGAAATGAAGACTGGTTCACCTGCTGTAAGGGCATTGAGACCATTTACATGCTACCAGAATGTTCTGATCACACTCCTATCCTCCTTAATACAGAGGTCAAAAGGACAAAGGGTAAACAACCACATAGACTCAATGTATTGCTGAAACAAGAAGGTTACAGGGAAACGGTAAACAATACTTGGGCGCATGACACTCAGGGATAACACTATGTATACTATATAGAGGAAGTTGAAGATACTGGAGAAATCCACCAGAGATATGCACAAAGCAATGTCTTCTATAGAACATAAGCTGAAAAAGTTAAGGGGGTAGTTGAAAAACACCCAGGAAGCATTGAATGAACCACAACTGATTGAGGAGGATAAAGCTATCTTCTGCAACTGGAAAAATGGGATAGCATTCAGGAGCAGGTCATTAGGAAAAAATCTAGGGCTACTTGGGTTGCACACGGTGACTCTAACTCCAAATATTTTCATTCACAGTTGAAAGCTAGGCAAGCCAAGAACAGATTATCCTCTATATACAATGAAGCCAATGTGAGATTAACATATCCTTCCTTCACTGATACATAAGGAATTCTTGGACTTCTTTCAAAAACTACTAGGAGAAGCAACTCCAGTCTTATCTGGAATTGATCTGAACATTTTAAGAAATAGTCCCTGCCTGTCACTTGCACAACAACAACAAAATTTTTTACTACCAGCGACTAGAGAGTAAATTTTGAAAGTTGTTCAAGAGTTACCTTTGGATAAAGCACCTAGCATAGATGGATATCCGACTGAGTTCTTCAAGGAATTTTGGTCAGTTACTGGGAAAGATATAAGCAAAGCAGTAATGAAATTCTTTGATACTGGAAGGCTATTGAAAGAGATCAACTGCACTACTGTTACATTGGTCCCAAAGACCTCTAAGTACATCATTTGTCAAGGAATATAAACCAATTACCTGTTGCACAACACTATATAAGACCATAGCAAATTACTAACTGCAAAGCTGAAATCAGTAGTGGATAAGTTAGTAGGCCTCTCACAATCAGCCTTCATTGAAGGAAGGAACATACTAGAAAATGTGATCATAGCACATGAACTGATTAAAGGGTACTAACACAAGTCAATTTCTCCCAGATGTATGATCAAAGTAAGTGGACAGAAGGAAAGCGTATGACTATGTGGAATGGAGCTTCTTGGAAAAAATACTGCTGGAGTATGGGGTTCCTACCAGGATGGTCAATCTTATTATATAGAATGTTTGAGCACTGTACGCTACTCCTTATTGATAAATAGTGTTTTGACTCCCAGATTCAATGCAAAGAAAAGGTTGAGACCGGTGATGCAATGTCACCTTATCTATTTTTCCTAGTGATGGAATACCAAAACAGATCCTTGAAGCAACTAAAGCTAAATCCGGATTTCAATTACCACCCAACGTGCTCAAAGATGGAAATAGTCCACATATGCTTTGCTGATGACTTACTGATGTGCTGTTGGGCAAACTTTGTATCTATCAAGCTTATGATGGACTGCTTCAATCAATTCTCTTATGCATCAGGGCTAAAAGCTAATATGGAAAAGAGCTCACTCTAAAAGCTAATATGGAAAAGAGCTCACTCTTGATAGAGCATTACTTTACTCTGAGTACACTGCCCTTCAAGTACCTAGGAGTGCCTCTATTTGCAAGAAAACTCACCATTAACGAGTGTTTACTTTCGGTGGAAAGAATAGTTGCAAGAGTCAAAAGTTGGACTTTCAGATACCTACCCTATGCAAGCAGAGTGCGACTCATAAAAAATGTCTTATTTGAGATGCAAACTTACTGGTCCAGAGTATTTCTACTTCCTAAGAAGGTCCTTACTATGGCGGCTAGAATTATCACGACCCTAAAATCTACTTAGTCGTGATGGCACCTAACCCAACGCACTAGGCAAGCCAAACAACAGTCAACACAACTCAAATACGAGTAACAAAAATTAATAAATGAAATAACTAAATTTCTATACAATAACCGAAGGATTGATAGTACAAGTCATGAGCTACTAAGACGTAAATTATTTTCTACAAAGCCGGTATAAAATAAATATAACATCTATTTGGAATGTATATAAACATAAATCCGAATCTAAAACTACCAAGGATAAGTGGTAGCTATATCCGGAAGACAAGTACATCTTCAGTGCCAACTCCCGTCATCCACAACATCACAACTCAAAGATCTACACACAATGTGCAGAAGTGTAGTATGAGTACAACCAACCCCATGTACTCAGCAAGTGCCATAACTAACATCGACAAGGTAATAGAAACAAAAATTATAAATGATACTTGCCATTCACCTGTACAGTTCATAAATTCCAACAAGTACATAACAGAAATATGATCAAATCATGAAATCACAGATAAAACCACCTTGGTGCACACAATTTTCTTAACGTACTCTGCTCAGTCAACAATCCAACATAAGAGGAAGATATGCAAATAAATTAGGTAACAGCTAAGGAAATTTCAAAAGTAAAGACGAAATACAATAACCCAAATATCAAACTGTTGCGGCGCGCAACCTGATCCAAATAGAAATCACAATACGACCTACATCAGAATCTCAATAACCAAACCACTGATCAGCCTTCTCAAGGCCCACAACAACCCGAAACTTGTTGGTTTCTCACAGTCCGCATGTACACCATCAGAAGGAACATGAGATGATGACCCTAGGGCAATGGATCCATATCCACACGATGCACAAACAACTCATATGCTGCACGGACAACTCACGTGCTAATAGTATTAACCGCACAAACAACTCATATGCCAATATTACAATCTGCCAGGCGTGGTCATAGGCTACCAATCCAATCCATATCACATAGAAAGCAGATATACAAGAATACATGTACATGATCAATGAACATCAAATTATATACTCCTGGACTGATGTAAGTGACATGCTAAGGTGTATGCACGTGCAAATATGCTATCATAGCTTAAATAAGGCATATACATCAAGAAAATAACAACTATCAAGTTTAATCAGGAGATTAATCTAAATGTGACCTCAAACACGGCTCAAATGGCTCACAATAGGGGTACAAATACAAGAACCATCACAACATGAAGCTTAGTAATGAATTCAAGGCATATCATAGCCTAAGCACTACCCCGAGCATGAAAAATACCCTGTGCACGTACATGGGCTGAACCCCACACGTGCACCACCCATAGCACGTAGTTGTCACTAATAACTTAGGAAACTCATGCCTCAACCAAGTTCAGGTAAGATACTTACCTCAAGCAAGCCAAAACAAATACTCTAGAAGCGCCATCCCGCATGACCGACCTCCGAACGGCTTGAAACTAGCCAAAAGAAACTCAAAAACATCAAATAATGCCTTAAGAATCAAACCCAAATGATAAATATCGAATCTTTAATCACATTCTCAAAGTAAACCAAAAAGTGAGCCCGAGCCTGCATCTCGAAACCCGACAAAACTCATAATTTCTGATAACTCATTTGAATACGAGTCCAATCATATTAACTTCACTCAAGTCCGACTTCGAATCGATGTTTAAATCTCAAATACTCGCTTTAGAAAAGTTTTGATAAAACCATAAATTTCTCTTTTAGATTCATAATCAAAACGCCAAAATCAAAGATATAATCATGTAAAATAATTAAATTCGAGTAAAAATACTTACCCCAATCCAAATCATGAAAATTTCCTCCACAATCGCCCAAAATCGAGCTCTCAAACTCAAAATCTGATAAGATAACACAACCCTCAAATATATGACGCCTACCAAGGACTCTTCGCATCCGCAAGCAAAAAAATTGCTTATGCTGCGTCGCATCTGCGACCCTTATCTAGCATTTATGAGTTCCCTCACTGCCCGATCTTTCGCACCTGCGGAGCTCGCTTCACACATGCAGAGTCGCATCTGTGGAAAGCACATCGCAAATGCGCAACACTCAGCTCCCAGCCAACTCGCTTTTGCGCCCCCTTGTCCGCATCTGCGGACATTGCACCTGCGCCCAATATTCCATAGGTACGACCACACTAGATCCTTTCCCAAAACCAGCATTAACCAACATGATCCAAAATGATCTGAAACCCGTCCGTAACCCCCTCAGGCCCCTCAGGACCCTGTCCAATCATGCCAACAAGTCCCAGAACATAATACAGACCTACTCGAGCCCTCAAATCACGTGTAATAACAAAAAAATCACGAATTGTACATCAATTCAAGCTTAATGAACTATTTCAAAATTTCCAAATTCCAAACTTATGCCAAATGTAAAATGACCGGTAGGGTCGTTATTGTTACGCCCTATATTTTCGTACATAAAAGTGCATCGTAAGCAAACTAATGTAGGACCAAAAATGAGATCATCTTTGAAAGTATATAAAGTAAGTTAATCATGTTACCTCTGAGGTTATAAATATTGAAGAACATGAACAACAAGTACAAAGAGGGTTGGAAGGTTCAGAAGCTAAAGGAATTGAACAAAATAGTGTTTCGTCGAAGGTCGACAAGTTGGGAATGTTATAACATGTACTTTTGGGATGAGACTAGGGTGCTTAACATGATAAGGAGGTTATGTTAGTTGTATGATAGTCGTGTGTTATGTTTTGAAGTCAAGCGAGTTGTGGAACAAAAGTCGATGAAAGTCATCACAAGTTACGTTCATAAGTTTTACTGAAACTTTGGGTCAAATGTAACTGGGAGATTTCTCCCAGTATACCTAGAGTTATAGGGCGTTCCACCCGTTAAATTGAAGACCTATGATTCTATTTTCTAACACATTAAACTGTTTGTCAATACGACATCAGAGTAGAGAGATATGAGTGTTTTTGCGAGACTGCGCAGACTGCTAGGTGACAAGTAGGTGTGTCACCTACTTGCTTAAATGAGAGTCCAAAAATAGGCCAGTTCAGGTCGTCCAAAGAGGCCTTTAAGTAGGTGTGTCACCTACTTGCTTAAATGAGAGTCCAAAAATAGGCTAGTTCAGGTCGTCCAAAGAGGCCTTTTAAAGGCCTCTTTCCTTCATATATTTGACTAATAATAGCGCCTATTAACCTGACATAAGCTCTGCAAAATCCTCCCAAAAATTGCCCACAAACCCTAATTGATTTTCTCTGCCTTTTAAGTTCTAATTGGAGGTAAAACCTAAAGTTTGAAGAACCAAGACAGAAGCTAAGTTATCCAACAAATAAGGTAAGTTTACTGTTCTCTTTCATCCATTTTTTCTACTGTAAATTCATGGTAAGTCGTTCTATATTTGTAAGAACTCACAGGACGGTGATCCGAAGCCGTGAGTTCGTGTTATTCACTTGTAGCGGACTGTTTTGTGTTGATGAGGGCTGCGTGTTTTACTACTGTTTTGTGAAGTTTTAGAGGAGGAAAGATGTGGAGAAACCCCACATAAATGCAGGGTGGTGGGCTGGTCGTTCGTCGTAACATTTTCGGGTTGTTTGATACTACTACGATGGTCGTTTTGTGTATGAAGAGATTGGGGGTATGTTAGGCTGTTTTGTAGTATTTTATGGTGTATATAAGGTTGGAAAATAATGTATATATGTTGTTGTTGTTGTGTTCTTGTGTTGGTGTTATCTTGAATTTGGAGGAAGTAAGGATTATAGGAGATGCTGTCCGTTTTAATACAAAATAAGTTTGTCGTTCATTATGCGATAATTGTACCTTTCGTAACTTAATGATAGTATTATTATCGTTGTTGTAGATTAAGGTGCGAAGATGCGAGTTTAACTTAGTGAATGGAAATATTGTGATAAGGTATGTTAAGGCAAAACCCTTCCTTCATTTTGGTATGATCTCGTAACTACATGTGTTTGATAACGAGGCATAAAGAGAAGTTCATACTCCCGAATTTATATATATTATCTTAGTCTTATAAGTTACAGTATTCTCCCTTATCGGGACTTAATATTCAATTGAGTATTGTCTTCTTCCAATCAAGAGAGCAGAGGGTCTATATATATAAAGTATTACAGTATTTTCACCACCATCGAGCTATAATCGGTGGGCAGACCCCTATTGGGCAACCTCTGATCAGATGGTAAGTTATATGCCGAGCGCCTATGAGCGAGCCTAGAATGGCCGAGATACAAAGCCTAGTATGGCCGAGCGCCTATGAGCGAGCCTACTACGGTCGAGCAGTTACACGTACGGAGCCTTGTAGGGTCGGACATTTATTTTACTTACTATATTGAGAGAGTTGAGTTAGTATCAGCAGGTAGGTATATCTCCATATCTTCTTTGACTCCCAGTTACTTTCAGTTATTATATTATTAGTTATTTTATTGCCTTACATACTTGGTACATTATTTCGTACTGACATCTCTTTTCTGGGGACGCTGCATTTCATGCGTGCAAGTTCAGATAGACAGACGGGTATACCTCCTCAGTAGGTTTTGCCCGAGTTCAGCCTGATCGGTAAGCTCCATGTCATTCGGAGTTGCCGGGTCTAGGGTTTTGTGTACACTTATGTATGTATGTATATATGTTATGGGTAGGTCGGGGCCCTGTTCCGATCACAATACATCCATCAATAGAGGCTTGTAGACATATCCTGTCAGTTAGTGCAATATGTTGGGCTTGTAGGCCTTGTATGTATATTTTGTTGGTTTGTTAGCTGTAGTTGTTATGACGGCCTTGTCGGCACAACTTTATATTAATGTTTAGTCGGCGCTAGTTTCCGTTCAGTTATATATTTTGCTTCACAAATTGTCTTGCAATGTGGCCCCATGGCCAAATTATGACATTATATGGTTAGAGTCGCTTAGTTGCAAGTTGGTACGCTAGGTTAGGTGAGGCACCGGGTGCAAGTCTCACCCCTCAGGTTCGGGGCGTGACAAACTTGGTATCAAGTTAGGAAGAAGATCAACTAACCTTTCATGGATAACCCTTGAGAAGATCTTATTAATGAAATTGCTTAAGCTTATTAGCATCATATCTAAGAAAGTTGTAACCTCCTTCTTCTTTGGTAGTAAGACCAAATTTGTATGAGTCACAAATTTTGGCAATTCCTGGCCATTGAAGAAAGCTCTAACTATATCAAAGACATCATCTCCAATGACTTCCCATCATGCTTGGTAGAAATACCCGTTGAATCCATTTGGCCCTCCAACTCTGTCTCCATTTGGCCCAAATATTGCTCTTTTCACTTCCTCTTTTGTTGACTGCTTGATAAGCTCTTCATTCTGAATCCTCTCCACCATATTAGCTACATTATCTAGGATACCAAAAACAATATGTATCCTATTTTCACGAAATTGTTTTTGGAAAAAATTGATTGCTTCCTCGTCCATCTCTTCAGCAAATTCAATCCATTGACTTCCACTGTTTTGTATTCTTTTAACTTGCAATCTCTTCCTTCTCCCATTCACTCCTGTCACCATTTTGGAACCAGTTCATTCCAACCTTCTGTTTCTAGAATTCCTCCTCCAATTGAAGATACCTAATGAATTCTTCCTGCATCTTCAAAAGTCTCTACCTATTATATGGTGTAGGGTGTAGTTTGAACTGTGTTTCACGTACAATCACAAGCTCCTCAAAGCTAGATACTTTCGGGAAACCGTTGCCATAAGTAGCCTTACTCCACAAATACAAAGCTTTCTTTAATTTCTTCATCTGGTAATTGAACAAACTAAAAGGACTACCACATAATCTGCATTCTAGTTCTCCTTTACAACATCAAGGAAAGTTTCATGTTTAATCTAAAACTTGAAGAACTTGAATGATTTCCTAATAGGTGTTGCATTTAGGTCACGGGAAATAATCAATGGGCAGTGATCAAGACTTGTTTTGGACAAATGAGTAACATCCACACCTGGCAGCATCTGTTGAAACTCTATGTTTGCCAAACATCTATCTAACCTCTTGAAAATACAATCATCATAAGTGTTTCCATTCCACCAAGTATAAATACTTCCCTTGAACCCCAAATCAAACATGTTGCAAGTGTTTATACAATGTCGAAAATCTTCTACTATTCAAGTACACTGGCAGCCCACCAAATTTCTCTTCTTCATCAGTCATAACATTAAAATCACCTCTAACAAGCCATGATACAGTCATGTCATTAGCTAAATCATACATTGAATCCCACAATTTAATTCTCTCAATTGCATCACATTTGACATACATAAAAGTGACTATGAAATCCTTTTGTGAATTAGGATTAAATAGCCTAAGTGTAAGTTGTTGCACTATGTCAAATGACACCTCCACCTCATATTCTTCCTCCACAAAAGCCCATATTTTGTTAGAGATATTAACAAAAGCATGATGAATACCCAATTTCCTTCTATATTTCTCCAATTTGTTTGCATAGGCTCCACCAAACCAATAAAATGAAATTCATATTATCTATGCATTGTAACAAGCCTTTCAAAAGCTTTTTTTTTTGTATTGAATGACCTTATATTCCAGATAATAGCATTCATGATTAATTACTGGATTTAGTAAGGGTCCTTCTTGTTTGCACTCTAGTGCTAGGAACACTGAAATTCTAATTCTGTTTCTTCTTCCTTCCCCTTCCAACAAATTTCACTTTATCACATGGCATGGTAATTCTTACAACCCATATTCACATACGCTGGTTCATGCCATAAGTTAGTTGACGTAAATCTGAGAAGAGATTATCTTTGAGACGATAAGAAGTTAATCCTATTGGTCTTAAAAGATACAAGAGTGTATAAGGGTGATTAACAAGTATTAGAAAGTTAAACGAATCAAGGATATTGTAACCCGTATTTTTGGGTAAACCTAGGGGTGCTTAATATTCTCAAGAGGTCATGTTTTAAGGTATTGGAATCATATAATATCTGTATCATAAGTCTTGAAGTCAAATGAGTTATGACACAAAAGTCGACAAAAGTTGTCGCAACTTTTGTTCATAATTTTATTTAAACTTTAGGCAAATGTTACTAAGCTTTTCTCCCAATTTACTTGGAATTACAGGGTGATCTACCCACCATATTGAAGATCTATGAGTCTAGTTTTCAACGCATTAAACCGTTTATCAATACGATATCGGAGTAGAGAGATATAGGCATTGTTGCGAGACTACACATGTTGCTAGGTGACAAGTAGGCGTGTCACCTACTTAGTTAAATGAGAGCCCAAAAATAGGCAATTTCGGGTCGGCAAAAGAGCCCATTTAAAGGCTTATCTCCTGCAATATAACCCTCATTGTATATCACAATAACCAGACCTAAACCCCTGCAAGCTTCCTCCCAAACCCTAATTGATTTTCTCTCTCTTCCAAGTTCTAATTGGGGGTAAAACCTAGAGTTTGAAGAACCAAGATAAGAGCTGAGTTATCCAACAAGTAAGGTGAGTTTACTGATCTCTTTCATCCATTTTTTATGCTGTAAATTCATGGTAATTCGTTCTATACTTGTAAGAACTCACGGGACGGTGATCGGAAGCCGTGAGTTCGAGTTATTCACTTGTAGCAGACTGTTTTATGGACTGTTTTGTGTTGCTGTTGGGCTGCGTGTTTTACTACTCTTTTGTGGAGTTTTGGAGGAGGAAGGGTGTGGATAAACACCATATAGACGTAGGGTGGTGGGCTGGTCGTTCGTCGTAACATTTCCGGGTCGTTTGACACTAATACGGTGGTCCTCTTATGTATGAAGTGATTATGTTGTGTGGACTGTTTTGGGAGGCTCAATATGATTATTATTGATGTTGTTTGGGCTGTTTGGTGATTGTTTTGACTTGTGTGAAGTCATATATTTAGGGGAGGTGTTGTCCGTTTCATCGTAAAATATGTTATGGTCGATACATAATAGTTACGACGCTTAAACGATAACGATAGTGTCGTTTTTCTTATTATAGATTAAGGAGTCGTGACATTTGCATAGCTTGAGGTTGAGTAGTGTATATACAAGTTATGTGATGCTATCTTTTTCCTTCTTTTTCACGACTCCGATTGTACATAATGCGATGAACGAGCTTCCAAAGATACTTTACTATTAGAAGCTAGCAGTACTTACATTGTTTCCCTTCTTATGGAACAATTGTTGTTGAGGTTTCTTCTCTTATTCTTATGTTATCAATGTTGTTGGTACTTCCTGATTCTTATAAGATTCTTGATGAAGAGTTAGTCCTAATAACGTGTACGGAGAATATCGACCTTACATCACTCCGAAAGGTTCAGAATATGATTCCAGTGAGTCCTACATGCATTATATATATATATATATGTATATATGTATATATATATATATATATCTATATATATGTATCTATTTTACTCTACCGAGCAGCGCTATAGTCGGCCGGGTACGGCACCTATTGTGCAACCACTGATCAGTTGGGTTTTACCGAGCTCCACGTGGCCGTGTACGTTTTACCGAGCATATTATGGCCAGGTACGATATGATGATGATGTTTCCCACCGAGGCGTATGTTTTAAAAGTTTATGTATATATATGTACATATCACGCATTTCATGTCAATAGTCCTCAGAGGTACCCAGATGTTAGAGGTTGTATATACTCTATCCCTGTTTACATTACTGTTCTTACTTATGCTTTCCTGCCTTACATACTCAGTACTTTATCCGTACTGACGTCCTTTTTATTTGTGGACGCTGCATGTCGTGCTGCAGGTCCTGATAGATAGGTAGACGCAGCTCCCCCACCACAGTAGGCTTCCCAGTTCCGCGGTTATTGGCAAGATCCCTTCTCCGGACTTGCCGTGGTCTTTGTATGCATTTTTGTTATAAATATTATGGGTATGTCGAGACCCTGTTCCGACAATGTTGTATCACTTATTCTTCTTTATAGGCTCATAGACAGATGTCGACTCATGTATAGTTGGTATGCTTTGTTGGCTAATTTTTGTTGTATAGTCTTTCATGGCAGCGTTGTAGCTCGTACCTTATATGTAGTTTCTTAGTAGTCTTGTCATCCCATGTGATGTAGGTTTATGCCATTATCTTTCATTGTTTATTGTTCATCATCTGTATCTACCATTTATATTGATCTCGTCGGCCCTTAAAAATAATAAATAAGGTTAGATAAAATGTACGTTGGTGCTCGGCAAGTATGCCTCGGGTGCTAGTCATGATCCTCCAGTTTGGGTCGTGACAGTAATAAATCTCCTTGTCTTGCAACATTCATGATGTTCTGAGCAATAGACACTTTATCAAGGTCCTTACCCCCTCTTTCACCTTGATCATCTTCCTCCCTTGCTACAGGTTGATTCACCATTTGATTTTGCATAGTTTTGGGGATTAGCAGCTTCATATTTTCCTTGACCACCTTAACTTGTTGATTATGAAGGGAGCTAGACATCATTGGCAGATATTTCCCAGCTGAGAGTGCACATTTAGCCCTAAGTTTCACTGTAGATAGGTCTTTTTTTATCGGGCTAGGGTTAGGGTTAGGGTTAGGCATTGTTTCATTGGTTTTAATTGATACATCCTGGTTCTTTGATCTGCTGAGTTACATTATTGGTACTGCAACACCCCTAGAAGCTGCCCTATCATTTATATTTCCTTGCACATTTTCTTCAGCACCTGTTTCCTAATCATCAATTACATCATGATCAACTGATTGATCCTTTTCTTCCTCCTACTTCTGCACATCATCATTCTGAAATTCTCCTTCCTCCTCATCTTAAAATTCTTCTACCTAATCACTCCATAGCTTGCCCAGTTGAACATTACCAATATTTTGCGATTGAGAAGGCACCTCTTTACTCGATTAAGTTGTTGTAACAAATCGAGCTAAATCAACACATCTTATTTATTCATTCAAGCTAGTGTCATTGCCTTCTTTAGTGTTCAAAGATTATGAAGGATTGTCCTAACATGACCGACTAGTTGTGACATTATTACCTCCAAAAGTTCGATTAAGCCACTAAGCAGCGGATTCCTTCAAAGCTACTTGTTTGTTCTCCTTGTCATTGTGTTTAATACTTGCATTGACTCCTTGTGTAGATGCCCTAGTCCCAAGTGAATATGGCTTGTACACATGAGGTGCCGAATTTTAAGTTTTCCTAGTACCACTAGGACTAGATCTAAGGCAACCCTGCACAGTACCGCTTTCCACCAAAGCCAGCCGATTATTGTTGTCTTCCTTTTCACCATCCTCCACCTCTAAGCTGCAAATTTAATAGTTGTTTGTAATTTTTTTTGGCTCGCATATTCCATTGGAACTATTTCTTTTCCAGATTTTCCTTGAACATATTCTTGTTTGACTGACTTCTTTACTCGATTATCTCTAACCTCCTTCCATTGTTCAGCTGAATTCCCTACCATTTTGCCACTTGTAAGAATCATCAATGGACCTTTGTCTTTCCCTTTATCTTTGTTTTTGGTGTCTTCTTTAACCTCTGAAACATGCTTGTCATTCCCATTGTCCTCCATTAATTCTGGATGTAATCTCTAATATATGTCCTCTTTATGACCTTGTAAATTTACATTCCATACAATACTTTGGAATATAATCATATTGAATCCTCACCCACTCAGTTCTTATAGCTCCAGTAACTTCATCTTCTATATCCATACGAATTTTCTTTGGCAAATCAACTAATAAATCAACTTGGACCTTTACTCTTGCACAACCAGGTCTAGTTTTATTGATTGTTGCCATATCAAGATGCAAGGGTTTACCTACTACAGAGGGTAAGCAGAATAAACACTCTTTAACAAAAAAGGTTGGCAGTAGATTAGGGAAAGATCCAAGCTAGAGCCAGTGATCTTTCTTTATAATCTTAAACTTGGAATCATAAATCAAGGGCCTCATTTGATATTGATAACCATTTTTGGTCTTTACATAGTAAACACCTCTTGAGGTCAAGTTCACACAATCTTCCAGTAAGGTCAAGCATATCAAAACTTGTCTATCCCTAAAGAAGCCAATGTTACACTCACCTTTAATACCACATTGTGCTGGAATAATCTTACGAAGTTCTTGCAACTCAGACCATCCGTAAGAAAATTTCCCAAGTACAACATATTGGAGTCCTTCGATCACATTCATATGTTTAACTTCTAATTCAGTCCACTTAATAAGAGGTTGGCGATGTAGAAACGTAATGGGTTTGATGGGAATATGAGGAATAGTCGTGACAATACAAATTTTTTTTGCATGGGCGTAACTAATGACATGTGCTTCAGTAAATTTGAGAAATCTAGGGTTGTTTTTGTGTTTGTAATATTGTGTTGGGGCTGGGAAATTGATGTAGGAGGCTGGCCACCGACCAAATTGGCCATGAAAGGGAGTTGTCAGTCGCCTCAAAATCACCTATTGCCTAGAGAAAAAAGATATAGGTCATCGCCGTTTTTTTTGGCTTTTTGTTCTTTTTCTTTTCATTTATCTTTTTTTTCTTTTCAAATTTAAGTATTTTTTAAATTAAAATTATACTCCTTCCGTTTCAATTTATGTGAATCTATATGGCTGCGCATGGAAGTTAAGAAAAAAAAGACTTTTGAACTTGTGGTGTAAAATAAGGTAGATATATTTTCTGTGGCTATAAATCATTGCATAAAGGTAAATTATTGTCAAATATAGTAAGAGGTCATTCTTTTTAGTACGGAATAAAAAATAAATAGGTTCACATAAATTAAAACGGAAGGAGTAATAATTAATATTAATTGCATGGTTTTCATGCATTTCATCTACACCGCTTATGCTATTCCACGTGAGCATAATCAACGGTCATTAATTGCGTGATTTTGACATATTTTGTCCACATCACTTATGCTACTGTCACATTTGCATAATGAACAGTTAGATACATTTATTAGTACTCGTTCCATGAAATATGAGTGCTTAAGCGGGATACTCATAAGTTTATTTAGTAAAAATTACATGGGGTGCCTTATTTGGTCACACCCATTTAACCTATACCGACTTTTTAATTTGTTTTAACTAGTACCCAAAGTTTAGATAACTTCAGGCCTTTTTCTTCTTCTCATTCGTTGTGAAAAATAAAGGTGACGATGAATTCATACGGTATTTGTGAGCATATTTAAGGTAGTTTATGGTGTTTTACAATGATGAGCTGTTGTTGCACTTTATTTTTTACTACTGCTTGCGTAGAGTTTCTTCTTCTTCTTCTTAGTTACAAAATGAGTTCGTGAGATTTATTATTGTTTTGACAAATGGATGATTGGGATTTGTTCTTGATGATATTTGGAGGTTATGTCTTAAATTTGAGCTCATTTGGAGTAAATTTAGGTGTTAAGTCGTGTATTGGATTGTTGAAAATTGAAGAATTTTTTTTATTTCTGGGCAATTTGCACTTCGGACTATGTGGCCTTACATGGATGAAAACATTGGTTGCACTTCAGACCTATTTAGTCTTAAGTGCATGAAAACATTGGTTGCACTTCAGACTTATTTGGCTGTAAGTGCATCTGAAGTGTAATTATTCACTTTAGACCTATTTGACTTTAAGTGCATGAAAATATTTATTGCACTTTAGACCTATTTGTCCTTAAGTGCATTTTAAGTGCAATTTTTTCACTTTAGACTTAATTGGCCTTAAGTACATCGTACTTCAGACTAATTTACTGGCTTAAAACATTGATGCAAGTTTATGGGGCCCTTTGATATGACCCGCCACGTCATCATGCCACGCAGGCACCATTTGACATATATTAATGTCATGTGAAATATTACATATGAGGAAGGCTAGCATTTGTGAGAAGATCCTAGAGAAGTATGGACATTTCCTTAGGAAGACCCTAGATGCTTATGGATTTGCTAGGAAAGTCCTTAGAATCTTCTAGGCTTGTAGAGAATTCTAGAGAAAGCCCTTATCTTGTAAATATTAAGGACTTGTGTAACAATTAATATTTACACACTAGCCCCTAGGAGGCTAGTATATAAAGAAGAGGCATTCATTTGTAGTTCACCAAGCAAAACAATTAAGTTCTATCTAATACAAAGCTTCTCTTAACAATTCTCTTGTGTTCTTTCTACCATTCTCTTAGCGATATTGAGTGTAGTAAGGTTGACTTGACATAACAAGAACGTGAGCAAGTTGTGTAAGATCGTGAACAAGTTGTTAAGTGCCGAACGTGTACTTAGTTAACGACTAAGGACGTGACAACGTGGTATCAGAGCCAGGTTGCAACTAAGGGAATGACGAACGACGGAGAAACTAACACCGCCAACACCCAAGCCAACGTCATCCAGGATGCTGCTGGCAAGAGTGGCCGCAACAAAAAGAGAAATGCCACCAATAAGAGCCAGCAGGTGCCGCCGAGGTTGTGTCAAACGAAGGGATTACATCCCAAGAACCATCTGCCACGGAGGCGAGCGAGGATGAACTGGAGGTCCTGCCTGAGGACGTCTTTCTCAATGAAGAGTGGATGATGAAGATGAACGCGGGGATGGACGCCGTGGAAATATTTGGCCAACGTTTAGGTAAGATGGAAGGCACCCTTAGCGTTCTTGAGGGGCAAACTCTTGAAGAGATTGAGAATATCCGAAATGACTTGGAGGGACGTACACAGACCGAGATGGAACTAAGGGCAAACCATCACTGCCTTAGAGTGCAGACTCATGGAGGCTTTAAGTACTATCGATGCTATGAAGGAAAATATAGTCACTCGAGGAACATGTCAATGCTGGAGTGACCGAGGCAACCAGTAATGTTGTGATGATGAGGGAGGCCAAGATCGAGGCTCCCAAACCCCTGGTGTTCAAAGGTGTTCGTGATGCACAAGAAGTGGAAAACTTCCTTTGGCACTTGGAGAACTACTTCAAGCATGGCAAAGTGAGGGACAACGAGGCCATAATCAACACTGCAGTGTTGTACCTCTCAGATACTTCCATGCTATGGTGGAGAAGGACGATGGACAACATGGATAAAGGTCTATGTACTATTAGTACGTGGGATCAGTTCAAAGCCGAGTTCAAGAGACAATTCTTTCCAAACAATGTCTTGTACGAGGCAAGGCGCAAGCTTAGGGAGTTGAAGCAAACATGGAGTATACGTGACTATCTCAAGCAATTCACTACCCTTATGCTTCAAATTCCCAACCAGACCAATGATGACTTGCTGTTCCACTTCATGGACGGGTTGCAAAATTGGGTTAAACAAGAGTTGCAACGCCGGCAAAGTCGCGGATATAGACCAAGCCATAGTGGAGGCTGAATCATTGATGGATTTCAGGCATGATAAATACGACAAAGGCAAAGGCAAAGAGTCAAAGGTTAACAATGTCAAAGGCTGGGGAGACCATGGCAAAGGCAAGAAGATACAACAACAATACTACAAGACTCAAGATTCCAAAAAGTCGAGTGGCTGGCAACGCTACATCGAGAAGAAGGCACAGGTCGAGAAGAAGGGATGGTACATATGCGGAGGGCCGCATGGCTTCAGGAACTGTCCAGACCTCAAGAGCCTTAGTGCCATGGTCCGTGAATGGAAGGAGAAATCGCAAGGAGAGATTTCGGGAACCGCACAGTTGGGTATGATCGAATTTTGTGGTGTTGTCACGAAGCAAGCTATCCAACCTACCGAGAATGGTAATTAGTACGTGGATCTCACCATCAACAACAATCCTGCTCATGCAATGTTGGATATTGGATCAACTCATAATTTCGTGAATGAGGGTGCCACAAAGAGATTAGAATTGAAGCTTGCTCCAACCAAATCTCGCGTCAAGACCGTGAATGCCGAGGTACAAAATGCTCGTGGGGTAGCTAATGGAGTTGGTTTCAATTTGGGAGCTTGGAAAGGTATGCCAACTTTACCATAACCGCTACGGATATATTTGACATCATACTGGGGCAAGAATTCTTTAGACATTGTCATACTTTGATCGACCCCTACCTCCAAAATCTGTTGGTTATGGAGCGAAAAGAGCTTTCATGGTACCTACAGTGACTATGCCACACGGACAGATCCAAGCACAATTCTCAGCCATGTAGGTTGTCAAGGGGATCAAGAAGGAGGAGCTGACGTTCGTGGAAACCATTGCAAGTCTAGAGGAGGACAATTTTTCAAGAAATACTGCCGCCTTGCATAGAAAAGTTGCTTGAGGAAAAAAAAGATGTCATGCCTGAGGAGTTTCCTAAGCACTTGCCACCTAGGCAAGAGGTGGATCATAAGATTGAGTTGGAGCTAGGGGCTAAGCCACCTGCATTCTCCCCATATCGTATAGCATCGCCCGAGGTAGAGGAGCTCAGGTAACAATTGAAAGAGTTGCTGGATGCTGGTCACATTCGCCCATCAAAGGCACCTTTCGGCACACCAGTATTGTTCCAGAATAAGAAGGATGGATCGTTACGCTTGTGCATAGACTACCGAGCACTTAATAAGGTCACAGTGAAGAATAAGTACCCGATCCCGCTTATTGCTGACTTGTTCGATAGACTTGGTCAAGCCAAGTAATTTACCAAGGTGGATCTTCGCAAGAGCTACTACCAGGTTCACATTGCAGAAATGGATGAGCCAAAGACAGCATGTGTGATGAGATATGGATCCTTTGAGTGGTTGGTAATGTTCTTCGATTTAACCAATGCACCGGCCACGTTTTGCACCCTTATGAATAAGATTTTCCATCCCTACCTTGATCAGTTCGTGGCAGTCTACCTAGACGACATAGTCATCTATAGCAACACCTTGGAGGAGAACATGGAGCACTTAAGGAAGGTTTTCCAAGTCTTGCAGGAGAACAAGCTATACATCAAGAGGGAGAAATGTGAGTTTGCACAATCAAAGGTGCACTTCTTAGGCCATGTGATTAGAAATGGAGAGCTATGCATGGACGAGGCTAAGATACATGCTATCCAGGAGTGGGATGCACATATGAAGGTAACTAAGTTGAGATCCTTCCTTGGCCTTGCTAACTACTATCGCCGGTTCGTCAGCCGCAAAGTCCACACCATTGACTGAGTTGCTAAAGAAGAACAAGCCATGGGTTTGGATGGAGCGTTGCCAAAAGGCGTTTGAAGACCTCAAGGAAGTTGTAAATGAGGAGCCAGTCTTGGCATTACCTGACTTTGCCAAGACATTTGAGGTTCATACAGATGCCTCAGACTTTGCCATTGGGGGTGTCTTGATGCAGGATAAGCATCCCATAGTGTTTGAGAGCCGCAAGTTAAATGAGACAGAGCGGCGTTACACGGTGAAAGAGAAGCAAATGACTGCCATTGTGCATTGCCTTCGTACATGGCGGCATTATTTGCTCGGATCGAGGTTCATGGTCAAGACTGACAATGTGGCTACTAGCTAGATTCAGACGCAGAAAAAGCTCACACCAAAACAGGCTAGATGGCAGGATTTCTTGGTCGAGTTTGATTATGTGCTGGAATACAAGCCGAGCAAAGGTAACATTGTAGCCGATGCCTTGATCCAGAGAGCCGAGCTTGCTTCCATCACTTCAGCAAGTTGGGCATTCGTGAGGCTATAAAAGAAGGCATGCAACATGATCCAGCAGCCAAACAACTTATCGATTTAGCCAACCAGGGCAAGACGAGATGTTTTTGGGTATAAGATGGTCTATTTCTTACCACGGGTCAGCGGGTCTACGTGCCTAAGTTTGGAGACATTAGACGACAGATCATAGGGGAGAGCCATGAAACAATGTGGGCTGGTCATCCAGGCCAACGTCGCACTAGGGCCTTGGTTGAGTCAGCTTACTATTGGCCACGCATGCGAGATGACGTAGAGTGTTATGTGCAAACTTTTCTTGTCTGTCAACAGGACAAGGTTGAGCAACAAAAACCCGTAGGACTTTTGGATCCACTACAAGTTGCAGAACGTCCATGGGAGAGCGTGACTATGAACTTTATCACTTGCCTACCGAAGTCCGACGATTATGGTACTATTATGATGGTCGTAGATAGATTTCTAAATATGCCACCTTCATGCTCGCCTCACCGGGTTGCACAGCCAAGGAAGATGCCAAGCTATTCATTAAGAACGTGGTGAAGTATTGGGGCTTACCAACGCATATCATTAGTGATCGAGATCCCCGTTTTACTGGGAACTTTTGGAGAGAGTTATTCGACATACTTGGAACGAAATTGCACTTTTCCACTAGTTTCCACCCACAAACGGATGGACAAATGGAACGGGTCAATACCTTACTAGAATGATACTTGAGGCATTATGTAACATCAGAAAGATTAGGTAAGGCTCCTAGACATCGCCCAATTCTATTATAACTTGCAGCGGAGTGAGTCCATGCAGCGGACACCATTTGAGCTAGCCACAGGCCAACAACCACAAACTCCACATTCATTACCAGCTGGGTTCGAGGGAAAGAGTTTAGGGGTTATCATATGTACAAAGGATGTGAGGAGCAACTTGACACTACTAAGTCCTACTTGGATAGGGCAGCTAAGAAGATGAAGAAGTTTGCGGATCGTAAGCGGCGTCCCACAGACTATAGATTTGGGGACATGGTCATGGTGAAGTTTAACCCAAACCAGTTCAAGGCACTACAGGGCATGCATTAAAATCTGATTCGCAAGTATGAGGGGCCATTTAAGATCGTTGCCAAGGTAAGCAAGATCTCATACAAGCTTGACATGCCATCGTATCTTAAGATCTAACCTGTCTTCCATGCCAACATGCTTAAGCTATATCATAGAGATAATGATGATCCAAGTAGGGGCCAATAAATTTGAGCACCTATGACTATCACCTCCTCGCATGATAGGGAGATTGAGGTTATCATGGATTACCAGGCTAGGCAAAAACAAGGGCAAAAGGCCACCGCTATGTTCCTCGTCTACTGGAAGGGGCAATCACTGAAGGAGGCCACATGGGAACGATATGAAGACTTATGGCAATTCAAAGATAAGATCCGAGAGTTTATGCAGCAGCATTGCGCCGCGGTCGTCGCAACAGTAAGGTGGGGGAGAGTGTGATGACCCGCCACATCATCATGCCACATAGGCACCATTTGGCATATATTAATGCCATCTGGAAGCTTACATAAGAGGAAGGCTAGCATTTGTGAGAATGTTCTAAAGAATTATGGACATTTCCTTAGGAAGACCCTAGTGTTACACCCAATGTTTTCGTACATGAGAGTACATCGTAAGTCAATTGATGTACGCTCGAAAATAAGATTATATTTGATGAAATATAAATTAATTTAATCAATGTTACATTGGAGGTTACAAATATTTAACATCATGAATAACGAGTACCAAGAGGGTTGGAAAGCTTAGAAGCTAAACCAATTGAAGAAAATAAGTTTCGTCGAAAGTAGACGAGTTTGGAATGTATAACATGTACTTTAGGGTGAGACTATGGTTCATTACATGATAAGGAGATTATTATATGAGTTAATTTTTATCGTATGATAGTTGTGTTCTACATTTTGAAGTCAAGCAAGTTGTGGAACAAAAGTCAGCAAAGGTCTTCACAAGTTATACTCATAATGTGCTTAAAAGTAGGTCAAATGTAACTGAGATTTTCTCCCAATATACTTGGAATTATTGGATGATATACCAACCAAATTTAATAGCTATGAGTTTAGTTTCCAATGAATTAAACCTTTCATCGATACGGCGTAGGAGTAGAGAGATATTTGCAGTTTCGCGAGACCGCGCAGACATCATAAGTGACAAGTAGGTGGATCACTAGAGCTTTTTGAGAAATACATTTCATGTTATATATGAGGTCTTATTGGGACATATAATATTCCAAATTGAAGGTATTGGAATGAAGTTTCCAAATCTCTTAACCGTTCGTTCATACGACATCATGATAAAAAGATATAAGCGTCGGAAGATGGACCAATCCTAGGGTGCCAAGCTAGCACCTCTTTGACTTTTCCAAACTTGATATATATAAACCTAGGTCCGCTTTCTCTTCATTATTCAGCATAAAATGACCAGAGNGATCCCTACGACGTAAGTGTCATTATACCGCCTCTCCTTTTTCTTTGTAGTTAGAGTTTTGGAAGGTACTTCATAGTTAAGAAACGTCTAATATCTGTATTTAAGTGTTTAAATATCAAGGAAGGTTGATAAATATGTTTCCTAATAGTTAGAACTCACGGGACGGTGATTGGAAGACGTGCGTACGAGTTATTTGACTTGTAGCGGACTGTTTTGTGTTGTTGTTGGGATGCGTGTTTTACTACTATTTTGTGGAGTTTGGAGGAGGAAGAGTGTGGAGAAACACCATATAGATGTAGGTTTGTGATCTGGTCATTCGTTGTAACATTTGCGGGTCGTTTGACACGACTACGGTGGTCGTCTTATGTGTGAAGTGATTAGGTTGTGTGTGGACTGTTTTAGGAGGCTCAATATGATTATTATTGATGTTGTTTGGAATGTTTGGTGATTGTTTTGACTTGTTTGAATTCATATAAATAGGGGAGATGCTGTCCGTTTCATCGTAAAATAGGTTGTGGTCGATACATAATAGTTATGAGGCTTAAACGATAACGATAGTGTCGTTTCTCTTATTGTAGATTAAGGAGTTGTGACATTTGCGTAGATTGAGGTTGGGGCATTATATACAAGGTATGTGAGGCTATCCCTTTCCTTCTTTTGCACGACTCCGATTGTACATAATGCAATGAACGAGCTTCCAAAAATACTCTACTCCTTAGAAGCTAGCAGTACTTACATTGTTTCCCTTCTTATGGAACAATTGATGTTAAGGTTGCTTATCTTATTCTTATGTTATCAATGTTGTTGGTACTTTCTGATTCTTATAAGATTCTCGATGAAGAGTTAGCCTTAATGATCTGTACGGAGAATATCGACCTTACGTCGCTCCGAAATGTTCAGAACATGATTCCAGTGAGTCCTACATGCATTATATATATGTATCTATTT